>NNCF01134106.1:48631-110491 GCA_002313205.1 Laupala kohalensis | reverse complement strand
TTAATAGCGGTGTAATTAAACATTTTATCTTGTTACGATTTACCAGCCGCACGATGTCTTCCAAATATAGGCGCCGTTTCAAATAGACCTACGATTGGTCGAACGAAACTTCCCCTCTCGAAGGGGAAGCAAGAAGAGAGATCCGTTGCAAACCTAACAGATCCAAAACTGGTCAGAGCGTGGGACTTAGAAAAATAAATGGGCCCTTTTATGTTATCAGTAGTATACCAAGAACAAAAATAAACCAGTAAAAGGAAACTTTTCTATTGCATTACTAAAAATAATTCATTCTCGACGGCAGCTCGATAAAACAATACTTATTATTAATTGTATGTCAAGCAAGATTAACTTTTTATTCGTTATTGCAAGTGATTTTAAAAATAAAAGAATTACTATTTATTTGTCATTCCATGTGAATCGGATAAAATAATAACTTACTTTTCGTCATTCAATGTGGATTGAATAAAATACTAACTTTTTATTAGTCATTCAAGATAATCGAATAAAAGTATAACTTCTCATTCGTTAATCATTGTTCATCAAATAAGTAAATACATTTTTATTCGTTATTTTTGCGACGTGAAGTAAAGATTTATTTCAATATGCTCTTATTCTTTTATTCAAAAGAACGATTTATTCTTATTATGAGCAACCCAGTCGTTAACATAGTAAAAATATTATTTAATGCAGTTAATGGGATAAAATAATTATTTATTTGAACCATGTTTTAACAAACCTTGTTATATTCTCCTCCCATTGGAAATAAGCAGAATTTTACGTAGGCGGTAAATTTAAGACAAAACAAATATAAGAACGTAGATTATCGGAGAATCTGGAATATTATGATTGAAGTGAATGAAACATGGTATTGAGAGAAATGATTTAAAGAATTATTGTTCTATAATTTTAAAATTCATAAAAGAGAACAATAGAATTTAAAAGAATGGAATATGAATTCTAGTCATAAAACGCACCAAGATATAATTTTTTTGTAAATTGTTTTGAACACGGTACAATGGTAATCAATAGACGTATTTTAAGTTATGAAATTGTTGGTTTATTTATTATTTTAGATTAAATGTATATCAGAAAAGAAGTAATGAGAAAAACGTAAATTTTGTCTAATAAAATTATCTTATGAAAAATGTTTTTAAAAAATTAGTGTACACTGACAACCAGACTTCTGTTTTCACTTTCAAAAATATTACTTGTTATATATTTGCTATGTTTATAAACTTTCCTTGTCACATGGATGACCATTTTTTCCAAAATGTCTTGTTACACATAAATGAACATTTGTCCTTCTCAAAATCAACTATTTATAATTTAATTAGCACTCCTCGTTGAATTAATCTTGTGATGAGATTAAATACTATGTGTTCATGCCTTTCTCTCATTAGTTAATTTCATAACTAATTTCTCTATTATAATTATTTAAATATGGGAAAAATTTAATTGAATGTGCTTAATGTATTTTTGATTACGTGTATCGCTTTTGTCCTTGATTGTGAGCCTGCATGCAATGGGCTCCTTCGATGGCCAAATATTGCTCTGGTCTGACGCGCAGCCAACATTCGCGGCTATTGCGTAAATACGAAATATCATAATTGGTTTGTTTTACGTGTATTATAGCAGTATTTTGCAATTACATGCTCATTTGAACGTGTTTGCCAGCAATACCTGTGTTGTCTACCAGTTGCTCGCTGCACCGCGATTGCACTTCAAATCAATAGAACGCTGAGAATGGCTGAGAGAGATTCTTTTCCGTGTTCTCCATTATTTCATGAAATCCAACATGAAAAAAATATATTCGAAATTACTAAAATGTTTTACGATGTCAGTAGGAAACCTTCAAATCTATTAATGATATTACATCTATGAGGAGAAAAACTCACAGACATCTCATTGTTATAAGGATTTAGAAATATCTTACATCACAATATTAAATTTACTTTGNTCAAATCTATTAATGATATTACATCTATGAGGAGAAAAACTCACAGACATCTCATTGTTATAAGGATTTAGAAATATCTTACATCACAATATTAAATTTACTTTGGGAATTGAAAAGAATCGAATATTATATTTTCTGAGAATAGTAATACATTCAGAGAACCCACATATACAGAAGTGCTTAAACTCAATTTACAGTATCCAACACAACTTAGATGCTCTTCATTCCAGGGCTCATTCATTACACAATACGTGGTGTTAAAAATTTATGAACAGAAGTTGCAATAATTGTGATAATACAATAGAAAGAAGAAGAAAAGTAATTTATTGTCAAACAAGCAATGAACCAGGTGCATTCAACCAGATGGAGGATAATTAGCTAGTATGCTATCCGGAAAGCAGCAAGTGACTATCCCATCAATTCTAATGAAAATGTCCAAAGGAAAACTGGAGAAAAAATTTTGAGGGCGAAAAAAAAACTAGAAAAGAAAAAAAAACCGGTATAAAAAAAAAGTTAAATCTATACTACCCTTTTCCACAACAGAAATTGGAACTGTTTCGAAATGATCATGCAGGTAACAGATAAAGTACACCTGCCAGCTATTGCGTGCAGGTACGACACGCGCTTGTGCAGTTCGGCAGAATTGACGTTCCCGCCTTGAAGATATAGTAAAATATTCTTCAGTAAGCTGTTGACCGCCGCTGGAACAACATTGAATCATATCATAGTTGCTACTCCCTCGCAAAAGGGTAGTTTAAACTTACGCCACCAGGGCGCGCCAGTGACCAACTGAAACTTATTAGGTCTCGAAGGAAATATTTCTGAATTCCTGCGTCAGAGAGCGCGGCGGTAGCTCGACCTTGACCGTCGAATAATATGGTATTCATTTGTTTCTTTTTTATTGTATATTTTTAGGGCTTCCTTTGTACGAGCAACGAGACGAAGAATAAAAATACGTATTGTATCGTATATAATTTGTTTTATGCTCATTTTTCATATTGAAACTTTTATTTAACATTCACATTATAAATAGTGTGAATTATTTCTTGATTGAACGTATTATTGACGAGGCAATTGAAATTCTTCACGACAATGAAATCTTGTTTTTTATAAGCTCCAATGAGATTAATTCTGCTTCAACAATAGGTGTATTTTTTATTGGAGTGATATTCTTTGCATTCACTCTTGTGAAAACGCTGTTCCTAGGATCCTGCTTCCAGCTCGAGATGTCTTCTGACTGAATATCTTCTGGCAGAATTTTGTGTTTTGTGTTAAACAGGAACCAATCATTAAAATATCTTAAAATGGCGAAATAACACTATTTTTGCAAATGGTTTTTTAAAAAGTAACAAGGGAGTCCTGATAAGGTACTGAAGAAAGCTGATTCTCAAAGCTATTTTTTGTAACCACAAATATCAAATTGGTTAATTGGAAAATGGTATTTATTGATTAGCAATCATTGATTGTAATAGGCACGAAATTCTCTCTTAAAATTTATTAGCATCTACAAGCATGGAAGAATAACTGTTGTATAAAACTAGGGTTACTATCCTATAAACTCTCTTTTGATCCACTTAAGAATACTATTCTATTACGTATTGAAATCAAAGGCAACAAAATTGATGCGCTAAAATTAAATACAAATTTCCCAATTGGATGTTTGAACCAACATATTTAGGCATATTTAGGACCAACAACTCTTATTCAAGACCTTATAAGGCAAAATTATTAGATTGTTACGAATTAGAAACATAGGGTAGACTGAAGCTAGTTACTACAATATTTTATATTATTCTTTCTAATTGAAATGTCACCAATAATTCAACGAAACGCAATTTAAATTTTACCATACTTACTGAATACTGAACTCAAATGTTTTTGAAAACAATTACTTTCTGATAATTCAAAAAAAGACTTCATGCATAATTGTACATTATAATATCATGCCCCTGTAGGAAACCACCACATATGAAAGGATTTAAAAACATTCATAGTTATGAAGAACACAGGTTAGGGGGATTCATGTTCCACAAGCAAATAGTTTATTAAAATGTGACTTAATCCATACTAATATTTAAATGTCAAATGAGAAAGTGTGTCTGTCTGTTTGCTATATTTCCACAACTAACCCACGGAACCGACCGTGACGAATATAGGTTATTGTACATTATCGAAAAATTTATTAAAAATTGAAGTATTAAAATACTTCAATTTAAGAAAGAAAAAAGTAATCATTATCAAATTTTAATGTGTTCCTGGTCCGTCCATTTAAGATAGATAAAGACATTTAAATCGTAAAATATGATTATTTTTTTTGGAGGGGGGGTAGGGGGCTTTACGGCTCGTCGACATCGATGTCATTAGATTCATGAAAGAATAATTTAGATTTTTCAAGTGCTTTAATGAAATGGTGCAGTCAACTGCAGCCGTCGTTGTCTCTTGCCTCGAAAGTGAAAACTTGACCAACGCGGGTCCCGTATTTACTACCTCTCAATCAATGACATGGTGCCGCACAAAAGCAAGTTCTGCGCTCATGGGGACTAAATAACCCTGACACTCTTAAGGGTGAAGTGGTGTGATAGGTAATTTCGACTATTTTGTTTCTCTCGAGGGCGATTTTAAGTTGCTCACTTAAGGATGGTTCAATCCAAGGATTCATTTATTCTTGCTGGAGGTGAACTCGAAATGGTGAATACAATCAGTTTTTGTTTTAAATTTCTATAGTAAGTACGTTTTTAACGAGTAAGTTAAATTATTTTAATCTTTCAATATTAATAATAATTTAATATTTTAATAGATTATAATAATGCTGGTATCCAATTTTTAGCCGCGTAGTCATCCGTTATATTTGATTATTAAAACATTTTTCTAATGCCCACATTTTTTAACTCTATCTTGGCTTCCATTACCTCCTGGTGAATCAAAATAATACAAGTCAAGTGTTATATCATATCAAAAAATCGTCCACATGTAAATGCAAATAAATATGTAATATGTTCACACAGTTGGAAAAACCATTACCTCAAATTTGATTGAAACATGCGTCACGCGGTGAGTTAGCATATTACTTGCAGTAACCCATAAATCCTTATCTTTACTGTTGTGAGTTGGTTATTGTTCGAAAATATTCTGATGTAGCTTTGATTTGTGATTTTTACCAAGTTACCTTAGTAAAAGCTGTTCCAAATTCAATTAGTGAAAGTTTATAATCTACTTTAATTAGTGTGTGTAATTTTGCCCCAAACGGTTTCTAATTTATTCAATCAAAAGTTTGTACGAGGACTTCCCGGCATTAATACTTATACCATTATCTGGAAATGTGTTCTGTGATGTTGAGAGAAGTTCGTATTTTTCTTACAGAGATTTCATTTTCAGTTTTCTATTGATTTGTTTAATTCGTTGGTGTTTTGGTGATTGTCTATCCAAGGAATCTTGTAATAGATACATGCCACAGGTTACTAACCAACATTATATTAAAAAGGGGACTCAATGATACCTCATTAATTGACCAATGTGCATAGTGTCTACTTAAATTCATCGATTTAAGTCTGTTCGGCAATATTTTTTAATGTTATCGTCAACTTACGGCAAAACGTACTGCATTATTTAATATCAATTCCATATTACTCTATAACTGGTATCTTCCTATACACTCCTCCGTATACACAGTACATTGTTTATATATGAACTATATAAATTAACGTTTAAAGTGCACAAGGAAATTTGATTTGTGTTCAGATTTTATGGATTCAAAGAATGAATCTATTCAACATAATATAAACGTAGGCTTCCGCGGCCGGAGTCAATATAAGCTTGTATGTCCGGGACAAACAAGTTTATATTCAACACAAGTTAATTACGCGTTTTGTGAAGGTAATTTATCTACATAAATATACCCGTACCCGTTTCTCATTTAACCAAAATTAAATTAATATACCATTCAAATAATAATATGTTCCACATATCTTGAAAATTCCGAACCAGTACAGATATATTTTCAGACGGAGGTGATACTTTATTTCAATTTAATTTGTTTTGAACCTGAAACAGGCCTAATTATGTGAATTACAATGTCATATCTCAATTCCACAGAATAACCTGTGACAACCTCCTTTCGCGTTTCTTTGAAGTTTTTCCCTTTCATTTCAATTGTTCTCTGGAGTCGAAATGGTGACAGGTTCAATACACGCGACTCCGTAGAACATTCTCTATTAGCATAGACATGGAAGGCATCTGCGAAGGAAGCGGCGCAGCAAAAAGAGAAGCGTTCCGTGACGGTATACGGTCTCTTATCAGCTCGTCACCGACACCAGATAATTAATTTCCCGAAAGAGGGACAACTTCGGTGGACAAAAAGGACGTTCTTCCTCTGGAAACTTCCCATCACTTGGTCCTCTCTTTGCTCTCTTTTCCGTACAGGTGGACGGGCGCATCAAGGTAACCTAAGACATGGTGATGGTGGGAGGAGCGTCCGTCTCGAGCAAGAAGAGGCCTTTGCTCTCGGTGAACCTCCCTCCAGCACTGCTGCTCCGATATGAAATTCTTTTGCAGCTGATGTTCCCTCTTCCCTTGCTTCAATAACAGTTCATTGTTTATTCTAGTTTCGCAAACAATATTTATGAGAGAGAAACGCTCATTTTTAGCGGAACGTGTTTATTTATTTGTTGTATATATATATATATATATATATATATATATATATATATATANATATATATATATATATATATATATATATATATATATATATATATATATAAGGTTAAACTGAACTTAACTACACAGAACTATGAAGGAAATATTTATGAATAGAAAGTATCAACTATGAGAGTTAACATTCGAGCGGAGGTAGAAAGTCCCTAACTGCCAAAAGAAGTGAATATGCTATAATTTCAACTGGGTTTAATTTCATTAATTAAGGTTATTATGAAAAATAGATGACAAGTCGTAACAAAAATAAGATGAGTTCAAAACGTATAAAAGGATAGAAGTGAAACAGATAGGTAACGCCTCCCCTCTGTGATCAACTTGAAAAATTAGTTCTTTTAAATTTGCTATATCGAATGTATAAAATATCAAAGATGACTTCTAAACGATGTGCGTAGATAACTTACACACTAATTATCATAAAAATAATTTCTCGAAATTTGTTTCGCCAGTTTTTAATGTATTAGCGATACTGTTACCTACAAGGCGAGGTCGTGACTTGGGAAATTGACTTCGGGGTGGGACCGTAGGATTGTAATACCCCCTGAGGATAATCTATTATCAAAGTAAGAAAGCGTAACAGCTTGTGATTTCCTAGAAAAAAATTCTCGAAGTTTTCATTTCAATGTATAAGTGAACATTCAACCTTCTTTAACAACGCAGCAGTATCACAATTGGTAGCAAGCTTACCAATATCGCACGTTACTAGGACAGTTAGAGCATTTTTTCCGTTGTTCTCCATTAGGGCAGTGTTATGTAAAAGTATTTTAATCAAATTAACAATTTTATAAAAAATAATTATTTCAGAATATTATAAATAATAGTATTGCTCTAATTGTTAGTAATAAATGAGTTCTTTACACACAAATTACTTTCCAGCCAGTATGTCTATTGAATTTTGGTAAATGTCTTCTACCATTTACATTTCTTCCTGCAATTGAAGCAGAAAATTCTGATGCCATCTAATAATGTTCTTCTATTAATCTTTGAAATTAAGAATCACTTCTTTCAACCTGAACTTTCTTCTATCAGTATGAAGTCTTCAGTAATTTCTTCTTCAGCTCCTCAAACACTTACAATTTCTTTATCTCAAAACGATACAATAATATTTAACTATTACTGTTTCAGACGTTCTAATAATACGAGAGGATGTCACTATTATTATGAAGTTTGAAGTGAACGATACGAAACGCTCCGATCACTATAAAATTCAAGAATAAACTGACACTTGGTTTTAACGTTTTGTACTGTAAAGTAGAGGATCATTATACTATCGGTCACTTGAGTGTTCTTGCTTCAGTAAATTAAAAAAATGGATTAATTGTGACAGTAGATTTACTCTTGCAAATTATAGTAGTAATTTAAATTAAATTTTTAAAAAATGTGTCACAATTAAAAATATATTTAAAGTATTATTTAAATTCTTATTACTGAGTATTATTAAAATTATTTATAGTAATTGTTTTATTTATAATATTCTGAAAAATCAGTTTTATTAAAAAATAATTTTACAATAACTACCTTAAATAACCCCAGTTTCTCGAGTCGTGGGCAAACACGCTACCTGTTACGCAACTGAGACGTTGAAATAAAGGGTTAAATATTCAATATGTACATTGAAATGAAAACTGAGAGCTCTTTTTCTACGAAATGGCAGGCTATTGCTCCTTCTTAATTTGACAATAGATGAATCTTAGGGGATACTACAATCCTACGAAGTCCCACCCCGAAGGCACTTTCTCAAGTCACAACCTCCACTTTGTTAATGCAGCATATAGCGAGACACTACCACCGAAAATGAAGTTATGATGCCATAGTACGAAAACTTTTGAATTTAATTATATGCAACGCGCCTCCACTTTGATAAGAAATTTTCATCTTGGAGTGTGTAGAATGAAATCATCCTACCAGCTTCTTTCATTTCTGGTGTGATGTATAGTAGAGAGTAATTGTCATTTAGTTATGGTATGATCGGTAAGTAGAATTTTCAAAATTTTTATTACATATCTGAGATGAAGAAAAAGAATTTTTTTGGCTAAATCAGGCTGAAGCTTTGCGAGAAAATTGCATAAATGTGCATTTTTATGCACTTTTAGTGCATCTCGTCAGTGTTTTCGTAATAACTCCGGTTCGTAGATATACAAAAAATGCAAAATACTCGTTAATGAATAAATTATCAAACTAATCCCGTATAAATACTTTGAAAATGAATCCTTGCCTCAAAAAAACAAAAATGTATGAAATTTCGATTTTTTACTATAAATGCAATAAATAACGGAAAAATTGGCGGATTTTTATGAAAGTAGAAACAAACGTTTGATGTTGATGCTATAAATATGTGGTTAAAATTTCAAAAAGGAAATTTGGATTTTTACGGTCAAAATCGGCATTTTTCGAAAAAAATCAAATTGCCGCCATTTTATGCAAAATCATCAAAAGGCAATTTTTTAAAATTAAATTGTTGGTTTTGTTATGTAATTGCTTGTGATTATACGCAAGAATGTCTTACTTTATTTAAAATGTCCATTTTAGGACTTTGAATGAAAAATAGTTTTTCAATTTACACTTTTTTGACCATTTTTTCATTTTTTGCCGTAAAACACATTTGCGTTTTTTGTCATTCAATCTACATGAGCATGCATTTGTTTTATAACCTTTTCTGCTTTTATTTTTTCTATTATTCTCTGGTATTACTAGTTCTTCCCTTCCAAGCAATGTTTATATTTTCAAATAAACTCTTAACGAGTGTTCAAAAAGAGTTTCAGATGTTCGTGGAAGTAAAGACAAATTACATGCCAAACATTATTTTGGCTTGAGCAGATTTTTGAAAAAGCGTGAACCTTATACAATTTAATTCAATATACTTTGTTGGGTTAAATCCCTAACGCATGCTTAATGCTGCCTTCCTAGCATCTGGTAACTTCTTAATGCTGCCTTCCTAGCATCTGGTTTATAAAATGTTAGCATTTCTGTAGAAATAACTTTTTCGTATTATTTGGAAGATTCTAATATTGTTTTTCTTTTTCTCATGTTTGAAAAATGCGGATGTTATATCGCAGCCGGAAAATGCATGTAAAAATAAAATGAATTTTTTAAAAATTTGTATACGAAAACTGTGTGTAATATAAATATAGTGTTTCATTAGTTTTTTTTGGTTGCTTTCCAAGATATATTTGCCTTTGATCGATGACGCTACGTATTAGATAAGGCTTAAGATATTACTGCAGTACCGGAAATCTGAGTTAGACCCTTCTTGCTGCACGGTGCGAGATAGGTCTTTTTTGCACTATACCGACGAAATGTAGTAGTTAAAATACATTCCTTTCATAAAATACTGCTTAAAAACAATTTCTATTGAAAAGTTGGCCAATAAGATGTGTTTTATGGCAACAAATTAAAATAATTGTCAAAAAAGTGTAAATTGAAAAACTATTTTTCTTTCAGTCGTAAGATGGGCATTTTCAATAAAGTAAAAAATTCTTGCGAAAAATCCCAAGAAATAATGTAAGAAAACCTACAAAGTATAAAAAAAGATTTTATTTAAAATTGCGGCAATTTGAATTTTTTTCGAAAAATACTGATTGTGGCCGTAAAAATCCAAATGTCTTTTTGAAATTTTAACCACGTGTTTATAGCATCAACTTACGTGTTTTCTTAAATTTATGTATGCAAGGTGACTCGCAGGATTCTTGGGATTGTCTTTCTTGAATGAAAATGAACCATTTCTGAATCTGTTGTGTTTGGATTGGAGAACTTCATCTCTTGGTCTCCAGAATTTAGGCCATGAACAGATACAATCTGAAATTGAAAACGGTACTACAAATTTCAACATGAAAGCAATGAATAAATGTACAAGAAATCCACAGCACTTATCAACTTTTTTTACTATCGAATTAATATTGTTATGTCTGGAGTCTCAGAGGACAAGGGAAAACAGGAACTGAAAAAGTAGTAGTATAATTTTTTTAAACAAATAAATAAAATTCTGTGTACGCAATATCTCATTTTTTGTTCAACTATGTTTGTACTAATTGATTACCAGCACAATGCCTACTTATTGACTATTTTAATAAGTCATTATGATGCTGGGTTTATAGCGCCATTTTGTGAATGATGTGTGTATGTCTCCATGGAGATGGATTGGTTGATTGTGTTGAGTATTGACGTTTTTTATTGAGCCCTGAGAGTAATTAAAATAAGTAGTCGAAATGCTGACGTAATGAGATATTTTTTGTATTTATTCGGGTCTAACTGCAAGAAACCTATGAATATTATGATTGCAACCGATAACCTTACAAGGATTGTGATTTTACTATAATAAATGAATAAAACATTATTTAGATATTTTACATTGTTACACTGAAAATTAATACTGTATCTCCACCAATCAAATAGTTCCAGTGCTTTTTTTAAGTTGAAAGAAAAACATTATATGGTGCAACCTATGTAGATTTCCTAGAATTCTTAACTTAGAATTCTATGGTGCAACCCTTAACTGTGCTTTTGCTCCAATCATGTTCCTTATTTAGTTAAACCTTGTGAGGTCGTTAATTATCATAGTTTTGTGAGAAAAAGAAATACCGAAGGATTTTGTTACAGTGAATACGTTAAAAGACGCCTCACATCTGTGATTAAAAGAAATTTTACATTTATTGTGTACTTTGAAACCTTTTTCCTTATTACGTTATTAGGTCACAAATGACTTCAATTATAAACGTAGGCTTCTGCCGTTGAGTCAGTATAAAAAGTCGTACAGACCTAAGTCGCTGTCGCACTCTGTACAACAGCGACTTAGATCTGTACGACTCTGACATTGACCTGAAGAAGACCACAGCAAGATGACCGAAACATTGATAGTTCTGTCTACTGAGACGCGGCTTGTCCCGGACAAAAAAGTTTAAAGGTGGCATCCATGTTTTCTATCCTGTTTTGTATGCATGCTACTGTTCCCATTATAATATACTAAAATATTAAGAGAGGGAAAGGTATGTCCAGCGAACTGCAACCAGTGTTTTATATGGTGCTTCCCTACCTTTAAATTCCTTAAGTCTTACTTCCTTTGCGACAAACGTTCTGACTGACACTTCCTGATACAATTCCTGATAGTTTAAGTGTCTCTTTCTTAATACTGCCATTGCTTCGAAATCTCAGAGTAGATGAAATACTGCATCATCCGCTTTCTAGCATCTCCTATACAGGGAATTGATTGTAGTTAAGCCAATTTTGTTGAGATGTTCTTTTAGTCCTATTGCTACTCCATGAAGCAAATCTCTCCTTTTTTAGCAGTTCTTGTGCCGAGCTTCTCTTGAATAAGTTCTTTTGAGTGTTGACGTCCTGATATGTAATATTCCCTATGCTTTTTCTTAATCCAGTCGCGATTTGGTCCCCAAACATGACCAGAGTACAACCCTAGCCTGGTTTTAGGTCCTATAAAAGTATTACTAGATCCTTCCTTCGCCAGCTTTTCTGCTTTTTCCTTTCCATAGATACCCCTTTCCTGGCATCCACATCAGTTCCACAGAATTATGTGAGACCAATGACTTTAGGGTATCTATGCATTCAAGACTAATTTGGATTTGATCTGTCTACTCTTTCAAGGGCCTTTTAAGACGTTGAACTGTCAGAAAATATAGTGATTCTTCTACCTTGTAATTCTATGCTTTTCAAACAAACTTAACATACAGTACGGCAAACAGTTCCGCTTGAAAGACAGTGACGTATTGTCCGAGGTTGAGGGATATCGCTGCCAAAGTGAAATACGATGATATATGTGTGATATTAATTTGATTATTGTCAATAATATAAGCAAAATTGGGAAAATCGACATAAAATATAAGCAATTTCATTATAACTGTTCTTCTAAAAATTCTGAAATGCATATCAAATGAGAAAATATATCAGTCGACGAAGATTCGCGTATATGAGTGATGTGTGAGCTAGCTTTTGCAGTATTTTACGTATACTTTCTAAGCCTGCTAGCGCACGCCTTGATTACGCCACACAGTTCTGAAGAAGATAAGAACAGTGAGTATCAATTCGCGAAAGTGTAATAGTATCACCGGTATCGGCATGAGTTTAAAACAAATCTTTTGCGTTGCCATTGATGTTACCGTTAAAACTAATGAAAATTGTTACCAGTGATAACACGTCATTATCTGTTGTTTTTTATGTAAATCTGCCGTTTCTATCTCTGCTTTTATACCACTTAAAAACTTACTTATATTACTGTTTTAGTAACAAGTTTGTGATCCTCTTTGTGTTAGCTTTTTATTGTAAATGATGAAGTTTCAGAGAAAAAAACAGGAAACTGAGGGGAAGAGTTAAAAAATTCAAAGGAAAGATAAGTGAAGAAAGATTGGAGGCAGGAAGAATATGGTAGGTAGTACAAAGCAAAAAGGAAATTACAAAGTCCTAAAAGACTCAAGACATTAGAGAGAAAGTAAAAAATTAAAAGACAAAAACCTAGGCAATCACAGAGCGAGACGATGTAGTGAAAGAAAATAGCAGGAGAAAAAAAACAATACATCAAAATCGTTCAATTGAGTCCTAATATCTCATTGTTTGTCAAACAACCCTCGATGTTCAAATTGTTTGTTAAATAAGCATCCATTTCTCAATACCAATTATTAACAATTAAAATTACTTGAAACAAGTATTTCTGTATCCAAGAAACCAAAGATTCCGTTGTCGTGAGACTGTCCGACTACATATGGAGAGGATCGTTGACCACGATAATCTGATGGATGAAGATGTCAATGATGAAGATACCAATGAAACAATTGACCAGGACCATACTTTCATTTGTAAGTTCGTATTCTTATTCTTAAGGAATGAGATATGATATAAACAAATTTACATAAATATTTTATCATTTTATGTCATACATATTTTATTGTTACATGTTATCACATATTAGCTACTCATTTAAAGAAGATAACCTGATGTAGTTCGTCAATTTAATCAATGAAAAAATATATTTTAGCCAAAGTATTGATAAAAAAGCAGGAAACTAGAAGATAGAAATACATACAGAAAATTATTTGGATCAACTCTATCGCAATTGCGCCATTCAAAATTGTTAAATGATTTATTGCAATTTACAGATTAATATCGTTCAGTGAATATACACTCTTGAGAGATGTAATAGCGTCGAAGGCTCTACAGTATCTTAGAAGTTATCATTCAGTTACTGACAAAATTTACGTTATACCAGAAGAAGGGAATTATTGATACCTTCCAATAAATTAATTCATTTTATTGCAACTTATTTGGAAATTATCCATCGTCTTGACCTGCTTGAGTTTATTCACCAAGTGTAAAGCGCTCGCTACGTTTCGGTCGTTTTTCTCCAATATCCGTCTCCAGACATGCAACAGTAACGGTATTCCAACCAGGGCACTTTCGTTTCCAAGGAGAGGACGCTATCATCTGGATCTGTAGGTGTAGGTGACTTGTTTATCCTCTTGAGCTGCCTCAGGTTTAGTATCTCATATCATTATTAGTGTCCACAGGGATTATATGTCAATATATGGTTGGCTTATGGAGTTATTAGAAAAGCGAATGTGTATGTAACCTTGAGAAGCAAAGATTCGAATTATGTGCTACTGGATACCTGAAGACGATTATTGAAGAATAACGTTCAAAGCGTAGCGTGTTGAGTATGCTCAAATGAATAATGCCATAAGAAGTTGCAATGAAAATGATAATTCGTCATCGTCAAGCATGTTGTAGAGATGATAAATTTATTCCCCTACAGAGAAGTATAGGAAGAGTCGGGAGACAAGTATTTGGCTTTGAATTGAGGATTCAATAGGTATTTATCTAATAAAAATTAGATGTAGTATTTAAAGAAGTTTGAGGACTGCGATGCCGACCCTAAGAAAAAGAGATTTGGTTAGGAAGATGTCCTTTTGACGACCATTCACCAATACGAATCATACAAACCAAATATTTCTTCTACAGAAGGTTCACTTGCTTACTATATTACAGAATAATATTATACAATAAGACTACATTATAGAAAAATGCAAATTATATCCAAAATAGAATCATTATATAGTGAAATCCCGTAGACTGACTGATTGACTAAACACAAAACCTCAGAAAATACAAAGCTCACAAACTTGAAATTTTGCAAGTACATTTCTTTTAGGGAGTATATATCCGCTAAGAAAGGATTTTACGAAAACCACGTCTGAGAGGGTAAAGTGGGGGTTGGAATGTTTAATGTACGTATTCCACCATAACTCTGGAGTACCTCGAACAATTTCAACCAAACTTCATACACAGATGACTGACTATCTGACAACAAGCACTGTGGAGGTAAGATATCCTTGGCAGCCATACGAAGGGTGTGGAAATAGGGTGACATGGGAAAATAATGGAAATATCTGACATTAGATTCAAAACTATAGTTTTTGGTGCTGCAGGTATGAATAAGAACGTCCCAATGCTTTCTAAGTTCACGTGAGATAATATACTCCTGACATCACTGCTGTAGGGGTGATAACGGGGGACGGGAGAATATAATTAAAAACGACCGATAATGGTGTTGAATAAATCAATTTTTTTGATTGCTGAAGAGAAGTATATACGTCCACGATCACCCCTATTAGGATAACATTATATGTGTTGAGGTAGTGAAGGGGATGAAATATAAAAATAATCGAAAATGACCGATATTAGTGTTGAGATCGAATATTTCGGGGTCGTAAATATTAGTAGTGACATTCTCGAAGAAGTCCAAGTCCTAAGTGAGCGTGTCACCGTGCATATAGAACGTGCACACAGACGTTATTTCTAAGACGTTCTTCCAGGCATTCAACAGCGTCAGTATTCGATCTTCTCAAGGCGAGAACTCTACCACTGGGCTACTGCAGCATGACTATAAATACGAATTTGCATGTCTTCGATGTCTTGTGTCGTGTTGTCTTAGATTTGGAACCATAGTAATGGTACATTGAATAGCAAATACTTAAAATAGTAAATATCCCTAAAATCTAGAAAAAAATATATTATGAAGTATCAAGAAAATATTGTTTTTATGAATCCAAACCTTTCTTTACTTTGAATAACTTGAAATTTATTCTTATTAGATGAATATAGTTGAAAATAACATTATTTAAAATAATAGTTAAGTATTGGGCAACATTAATCTACAAATATTCAAAATATCATCAGGGTACAGATGCTCGACGTCGAGACAACATAGTAAATGTTCGTCTTCTTGGCTTAACGTTTCGGGCGATTCGACATCAGGATGGCGTCGTTTAGTAGTACTAATGAATCATTTGGTTCCATTAATCAACTATACATAGTTACGAAAGTCATGGTCGATTTACTTCGTAAAACAATTGTGTAGGCTGCGCCACCTCAGTCACGAGTCAACGAACAGAATGTATTGAAGGTAGTGCAGCCGAGTGTCATTTAGCGGTAACTACGAACGAGATCGGTAGGGAGGGGAACAAACAACAGTTCTAGTGGCTATGCCAGACTTTTGAGCAGGACTGAACTGATGCACGCAAAACCCATAAGCTATAGCTGTTGATGTAACTTTTTTCCTCCCAGGAAAAACAGCGTTAGTTTTGGCAGTGATAGTCAATTGGTCTCGATCAGACAAAAACGTGTTTAGGACAGCAACAGCGTAAACTGTGGCAGCTAATAGTGTTGTCTGTCTGCGAGGCAGTCAACGCGTTAGCTGTTACAGCTAACTTTTTGCTGATCTGTCCAACATTTTTTTCGTGCCGGATCTATTATTTTCTGGGTTGCTGAGGTGTTTGATTATACGTCCAAAGCGGATAGCAAATCACTAACGTTAATGCATAACATTCTCTCTGGATACCAAAGTGAATATGAGAAAGAATAAATTTTGAAACATACTGCAGAATTCACGCAAGCAATGCTGCGGGTACTCAACTAATATTATAATAAAAATCTTTTCTATGTGTATTAAATAACTATTGTACTCTTACGATGCATTTTTGTAGACATGATGAGTAAAGTCATTTGATGAAGCAAAGAAACCATCTCGTTTTCTATGTGGGTAATGATTCAAACATATCCACTTTTGTTGTTCAGGTCGCGATAAAGATCTGAGAGATGCAATCATCGCTACTTCCATGGGGCAGGAGTTTAGAAAGGAAGATGGTATGGATAATCCCCATTCGAGAAAGAATCATGAATATGCTGTGACGTACGCCGCACCTTTCTTATCATTCGAAGAAAAAAATAAAAGTAAGTATAATTATACCTGTAGGTTTATTAGTTTAGGTGGAAGATGGTCTTGCTGACTCCAAAGACAAGATCTTCCGCCTTGAAACCACATAAATAATTGTATGTAATGCAGGTTTGAAATAAGGTTTTATTTGTCTGGTAAACCTGAGTCTTGAAATGGAAGGAAAGACACTGTTTAAAATCACTTGAAACNTCCTTAGGCGATGGCACGGTTGGCGAAGCCTAGCGTTCGTGGAGATGCCTTCTGGTAGGAAGTCGAGTCTGCGTAGCCGAATTTCCAGTGGCGTCGAATTTCCTTCAAGTTGTGGTGTTTCGTGATGAAATTACTTTAATTGTTCATAAAGCTAGTTGCTTTAGATCGATATTAACTGAGATTAAAATGAGTTTCGTTTGATTTGAAACTGTTATTCATGAATTCAGTTAGCGCAAGCGATGACCACACGACTGCTCCGATCGAGCTGGGAAAGCGAAGTGATTACAATGGCTGGACTTCAGTAATGGCTGTGATCTCTCGAGTAGATGTGATCACTAGAAGTCGTAGCGAAGTTGTGAAGAAGACTGTTTATTCGTATCTAAGGATGATACTTTTAAGAATTGAGATAATTGACAGTCTTCATATCAAATATAATTTGTGCAGGTTGACGTCACAAGGCTGACGTTGCAAGTGTCGTCACAAGGCGTCACAAGGCGCAGGGACTAGCGTGCTAGCTTGGCGTGCTCGTTATGATATAAGCATGGAATCCTACGGCTTGGAACTTATATTGAGTTCTTGTCTAGGCCTTGGAATTTCTGTTGGCCTTGCATTCGGACCTTATTGTTGGTCTTGGAATGTTATGCCTTGGACTGTGTTTACAAGCGGGCCGTGCTGAAGTGTAAACAGTAAATATTCTTACCAAGTGTGGCATATATGATGTTGTAGTTAATTATATTTACAGGAAATCTGTAGTTCCTGTGACATCAGCGACTTTATTGCGCGCGGGCAGGCTGATGTGGGCATTGAGCATTTAACAGGGTTAATGTAAAAAATGCATTGTAAGAAATGTTGGAAGGGCACATTTCGCTACATACCCATGGTTTGAAATTTTAAAGAAAGTACCCGCTGTGTTTGATTAAAGCACGCCAATAGTATTTTGAATGAACAGCAATAATTAAAGTTATTTTCTGCTCAATACTCTGATGCAACAATGTCACGTAATAGAGAGAAAAGTGAAAACGTCAAAATAATTTTATATCTGTGAAACTTAATTTTTCCTTTTACAATAAAAGAGAAATAAATGTAATGGAGAATAATCTATAAAATATTAATAAAACTTCATGAACTCTGAATTGTTCAGATTTCGAATAATGAAAACGTATAAGGTCAAAACACTGCAGTGCGCAGTTGAATCAGTAATTTATAAAATACACTACTTACCTGAGATTTCTGAAAGAAATGATTACGTGTATAACAAGTAATAGGAACATTAGGTTCTTAAAAGGTTATCAACCTGTGAGAGTTCATAAATCACAATTCCTCATAGTAGATGATATCATCCAATACTAGAGACACCTTGAAATTCTCTGATTGAAAATATTAATCGGTAGTGGAATTAAGACGCGTGTGTTTGTGTCATCGTAGAAAATGTTCCCGCCTCCACCGAACCTGCTCGTGGGAGTAACCGTGGAGGTAATAGTAAACCCAATCAACAACAGCAGCAGCAACAACAACAACCACAACCACAACCACAACAGCCCCAGCAGCAGCAGCGGCAGCAGCAACAGCAACAACCGTCATCGACGCCGTCAAAAGGGCGACCTCCTAAGTTACCTGAGCAGCCCATGCCACCTCCTCGCACTGACCCATCCATTGACCCTAAGCCTGGACCTCCCCCTTCCAAGTACTGCACAGTTATTACTAAAATACTCGTGACGAAAAAATAGTAATGAGGGAGAAGCTCAAAGACTTCGTGAATACCAAGACCAGTATTGAGAAATTCTCAAGCCTTTTAACGAGTTACAGCAACCTTTGTCTGGGTGCTAAGGCACGTCGTCTGGAATGGATGGATTTTTGCTACGCCACCTCTCCCCGCCGTAGGAGATAAGACAACGCCGTGCTTTCCCTCAATTGGTTACATCTCGTTACCATTCATTCACCACGAGGACTATACATATAAACTTATTCATCAATTCACCCACATTTCAACTCATGTAGCCTGAAAATAATATTTTCCACGTTCATTTCCCTCTGCGATTCTACTAAATTACTTACCAAATCAATAATTTTGCTAGTATAAGCTTCTTGAGTCAAGTCTGAGAGTCGCGCATAAACTCATACTGATTCCATCATATTCAAAAACTAAGATTATTTAGAATGGTAGCACATTTGATTGAAAGTATGGAAAGGGAAACATTGGCCTATTTTCACCCTCAAAAAAAGTGTGTTTCTTGGGTGGTCTGCAAAATAACGGTACGTTTTCCGAATATATATATATTTATGTATAATTTATTTCATCCATTGGTAGAAAACTGATAAAGCGTGAGAGGAGGGGACTTTGAGTACAGTGTCTTTATCTCGTGAAATACTGTGATTACAAGTGTTGTGAACTATGATGCATACTGCAAACAACAAGATATGGTTTGCATTGGTGATTGGTGTAAAATTCCACTTTTCCAGTCAACTGTGATCTAGGTGCTCTTGAACGGAATGAAATGAACGAATTACGTTTATTAAATGCCAACATGCATCAATATCTGAAAGGCATATTGAACTAGCCAAGCATTACAAGGGAGAAAGACTCGAACAACTGTTCTCTGATTTTCATTTGAATTCTGTGTTAGAATAAGTGATTTTTGTTCGTTTTCAATGGACATTTATTTGTTTAAACTGTTGTACTAGACAGTTGTTCCAGGTTTATTTCTTCAGCAAAATTCTCTAATGTCTAGGACACAGGTGCGACCTCGTTCCCAGCAGTCCGGTGGAAACACGCGAAGCGCTTCGCGACGGAGTGTGCGATCACGTCAACGAACGCGTCAACGGACACGCACTCGAACTCCACGTTCACGGATGCGTTCGAGGTCACGGATGACGTCACGCAGACGCTGGCCGCGAAGAATGATCATGCGACCACGTTCTCGTTCGCGATACCGAACCCGAACGAGAAAGTACACGCGTTCTCGTCAACCTTCGCGCTCGCGGGCATCTTCTTGGGGCAGACGACGACGGCCAGCAACGCGGAGCAAATGGGTCCGCGCGCGGCGAGGCGGAGGTGGGCGCGGCTCGAGTCGCTACGGGGCGCGTAGTAGAGGCGCTAGGCGAGGACGAGGCCGCGGAGGGCGAAGCGGCGTCCGACGAAGCAAAGGCCGAAGCACAGATGGGCGAAGCACTCGAAGCTACAATCAGCGGCGAAGTGGAGAGCGAGACGACGAAGACGAACGAGGCGCTAGTCAAAGCAATGGCGAAAGCATGAGACGAAGCTGTGGACAAAGCTCTGGACAAGGTGGTGGAAGAAGCGGTGGACATCGTGGGAGAAGTGGTGGCCAAGGAGGGAGGTCAAAATCAAGGAGAAGCGCTGCGCAACACGCTGGGCGATGCGGCGAGGGATGGAGACATAAGAGGAAATATTGCAGACACCACGCTAACGCCACACTTCAAGTGAGCGACTTGGAAAGCGATGATTCGAGTAGGTAAGTTCGTTATTTGTGAAAAACATTAAATTGTTCAGTTCTAGATAAGCTCACAAACTTCGATAGGATCGGGCACGATGAGGATTGTACCAAGTTACTTTATAAACCACTTTCTCTCAAAGAGTAAATTCGTACAAATTCGTAAATTGTACTCTCAGGTTTCCGCTGTCGATGCCCATAGTACTCGAAACGTCGGCTCTTTGATTTATTCTTTGTCAATTCTGAGATGGTCTTTTTTGTTTCGGCTCGTTATGGAAGGAATGATACCTATTGGCGTCAATCATTCGGCTAGAATAATAGAGTGTTAAATATATTTTACTACCTTAGTTGAACTTCACGGAATATTTGTTGTGAATCTTTAACGGAACACAATATGTTGAACAGTAATAAATGAGCGTAAATAGTATACTAATGGTTGGTATTAAAAGTGAAACATGGAAAGTGAATAATTGTTTCTTACAGAATTCAACAGCTACAACGAGACCACGATCAAGTCAATTAAATAAAATATTTTAGTGTAAATAATTTCTGTTACGAGTGAACTTTTAAATTAATTGATATTTTAAGAGTAGCAATGAATGGTAGAGTAAGAATACAACAGCTTGGAAGAAAGCAGCAGAGAAAATGGAGTTGTCACAGTGTGCTTTCTTGAAACAAAAAAAAATCGTATTACGGAAAAATGGATTATCAGCCTGTTGCACACAAACTATTGTGGTGGTTACGTGAGTTATATCATAAAATCTTGTCTATCAAAATATAAAATTTTGAAGAACTATGTTGTGAACCATTCACATGGCATGCTACATAGTTCATCGCGTCTTCTGGGATCCTCAGCCAGCTCCCCTCTGCCGCGTGGTGACCTGCGTAGGTTGAAGATGCCGAACTGTGGCCGAGGAGGGCGCCCCAGTAGACCCCATCGCGGAAACATGCGCAATATTCGCAGAGCACCACCACTACGCAAAGGTACATTTCTGCAAAAATACTTTTACTCACATTGAAAGTTGTAGTTTCCCTTGTGAAACATGGTGTTCGCGAAAACATTATTTGGCCGAGAAGGGAGAGATACATGGATGGGGTCAAAATGGGTTGGACTGCGTCGGAAGCTCAGATGTAGCGTATTACATGAATTTCTGAGGAAAATTACTAAATTTAGTTAGTTATTTAATTATATTATTAATCAATCAATCTATAATAATAATAATTTATTTCCATCATCACATTTACAAAAGAAGATACAGGTTAAACTTCTAGGAATACTGACCAATATCCAGTAGTAGGACAGTAACACGAATTTTATGTATGGTAAAAAAAAAAAAAAAAAGAACCCGTTTCACCAGTAAATTTCTTTGCAGTCAACATACCGCTATCTGTGACATCTAAGGTTATTCACTTTTGCTTCGCATGAAAGTAGAAAATTTTCGAAAATAAATTACTAGCACCTTTATAGATGAATCTGTGTGTACAATGTCCTTGCATTATCATTGTTTTGTTCTTCACGCAGAACAATCAAAAGTAAAATTGTTATTAAACAATATAGAGCATTGAAGTATTAAATAAATACACTGTGAATAAATATACCGCCTCCACTCGGAAATATTTACTATCCCTCATTTGTGAAGATTAGAGAGACTCGATGTGACTTGTACCTTTGTCATCCACACATGTCGCTATACACCAAGACACTTTTACTTTCTTATCTAAGTAGTATGTAGCAAGTATCGTAATCGTGAAAAAAATTCGAAACTGAGATTTTGAAGGAAGTATCCGTTTTGGTGATCCCTGATTCTGAAAGTGACTTTGGGCTTACCGTCTGTCCGTCTGTGTGCGGTGATCTGAGTAAATGAATGAATAAATTTTTATTCACATTTCGTATTTACGGTATACTTGTTGCCGATGTACGTGCTGTATTTTTTTACTTTAATACCAACGGTACGTCACACGAAGCTCAAAATATTCTTTTTAATATTTTTCAAACACAATTCCAACGATTTTGGTTAAATTTTCAATACGCTAAGTGCAATTAGTTTGCATTACAGTCGCATTGTTGGTATTTTGCTTGAAAGTTTGGTCTACACGCAGTGCAATTATTTCTGTCTGCATATATTTCTTCCCTGTACCCGCACGTGAAGAACATATGTATTCAATTTCGGTCATATGAAAATGGTTAAGTTTGGATGGAAATGGTCTACGGTTCTTGAAGAAAAACAGGTGGTGGCGTGGTTAACATCCCTATGATCATATGTAAGAGTTCTGGGTTCGATTCTTGGCTTGTCGCCATTTTCATCTGACTGAAAGTTATCATAATTTCAGTCTTCTTCACTTACATATAGTTTGGTGCTTCAAGGAGCTTGAATATTATTTAGTAGTGTAAAAGGACTTAGCAGACTTGGAATACACTTTTAATAAACTGAAATGAAAGATATGACAATGATAAAATACATGGGAGGGCAGCGCACGCACTGCAGATACGAAAAAATATCAATTTTTATCTACAACGAAATTACTTTTGCATCACACTTTTACGCTATTTAAAAGACTGATAAATCGCTAAATATTTTGAAGTAATATTCTGAATATTTTTTACTTTCAAATTTCAAATAGTAAGTAGTAGTTCACCTAGCGACTGTGAGCTCGACAAAAAAGTTAATTTTAGTATATTACTTTGTCATATATTTGGTATGTAATAATTGTTTTGTTTACATCCATTCTATCTGCATGTTCAGTATTCACAGTCCTACAAAGAGGCTGATAATCGTGTACACGGGACATGATAAACATGCACAAAAAAGTCTTTTGGCGCGTAGTTTGAATGTGTCTGTTCAGACATTTTTTCATAATGTCATTACAAAGTGAACAATATATGAACTCTGCACTCTTTGAGCATCTGTGACCGGCCACACCCCATTATCGATTATTTGGCGACGAGGCGGCGCTTCTCGCCAGTAGTCACACAACCGTAACGACGACTGATCGTGCGATTGGCGCATCTATGGCGCTGGCGGCGCGAGTCTTGGAGAGGCGAGCCTCTCACAGGGGGCGCCCTGACTCGGTCAACAGACTAGCACTCGGTCAACAGACTTGCTCTTATCAAGCGAGCCAAGCTATATTGGCTTGCGCTCATCACCCGCTCCGGAGCAGCAGCCTCTGGCCAGAACTCGACTCGCTCACTTCACTTGCTCTGGTTCTCAGCAACCGGGCAGTCATCCCATCAGGAGTTCGCTCACTCACTCTCATTCTGCTAACATGTGAGCACTCATCAGCAGTCGGCAGGCATACTCTCTGACATTCAGTCACTCTACAACCTTGCTGGGTAAGCGTCACACACTCGCTTCCCCGGAGCAGTCACCCGCCTGTCAGCCTCTTGCCAGCAGTCTGTCACTCCACAACTGGCTGGGCAAGCAGGCAGTCATTCACTCGCCTCGCCATCATCACGCCACAGCATGGCAACCGCACCATGACGGCTCTCGCTGCGGGGTCCACTCGCGGCCACTCCATTGCACTAACGCCATACGAGCTGGACCTGAAGGAACGGTCATCTCACCTAATCCCAGGGTCTCTTCGACTTTTAAGTTTTGTACTATCAGCATATTTCATTATTTTCGTGTTACTTGTTACATTCAGTTTCATGTCTTTAAATTATTCTGTTGGCAATTAGTGTTCCATTACACCAGATTTAAACCTTTCATTATGGTCCTTCGAGCCCTCCCCCATGTGCAGATATTTATCAACGGATAATTGTCTCCACAGTGTCTAATCGTGTATATCCAAAGAATATATTTAATTAGATACGCCATGTGTTTACATGTTTATCTTAGATGGAGAACAGATTGTCCTTTTCCCCTGCCTTTGCTTTGGGCTATAACATCATACACGGTCATAGGAATGCAATTTTTTTTGTTGCGTAAGGTTACGGATCAGATGCTTCAACTGCCTACTTTTGCTGATTATTGAGGTTGCTATCACCAGGAAGGTTGAGTGTTTTGTTTCTATTGTAATACATAGTATTTTAGAGGGAAACAGATGGTTTTACTTGGCCACGCAAAACGGTGTTTAAAGTAATTACAGGAAGGCAATATCAATTTTTATGTATTGGATGATATAATAAGTAAAAATTATTCCTTTATGACTAATGTAGCAGAATTTTCAAGAAATCATTGTTAAGATTGTCTCCAACGTTAATAAAAACTGAAATTAAATAGTCTATATACAAAGAAGGAACTGAAACCAGAGGTTTAAAAGTGGTACTAAATGTAGATAAAATAATGAAAAGCAGACAGTATCATCTCTTCAACATCGTATATTAGATTTATTTTTACTCGACAGAAATTAACATTTTAAAATTGCAGAGAGATTCCTTTTTCTCTTCATTTAAAAATTAAAAGGAATATAGATGGTGTGTTTGATTTGAGCTCGCATGGATACTATTTTAATAATTTGTTGATCATTTGAAATATATTATAAATACTACCCAGGTAACCTCCTCCAAAAACTAATAATATGTATGCAAATTTTAGCAAACTTATATGTCAATGGTATCTAAAGGATTACTATAATGTACGGTTGGAACACGAAGACGTCCGAAATATAGGGAACCATGCCTTTCATTATAAACGTTTTTGTCACTCAATGCTGCAGACGAAGAAACGTATATGAGAAATTATGTGCAACGGTTTTGCTTCACTAGTTCATATCTGGATTCTTCGTCACATCAAATATTCTATTTCAAGTACTGTGGGAGTTCGTTAAGTTCATAAAACAATCCTTCTTGCTTTATGGTTGTGTTTCCGATTATTTTTTTCAAATTTACATTAGTTTTTGAAAGTTTTCCTTGAGAAGTAGTATCTATGATGACCACTTGGAATGATATTACTACTATAATTACAGTTTAGGAAAGGCAATGTATGCCCAACGCACTGCAACCATTGTTTGATCTTTTGTAAAATGACGATGAGTAAACGAAAGGCTTGGGAAGCTAGAGAACCCCGAAAAAACCTGCCGCGAACCCCGTTTCTTCCACCACCCCGTTTCTTCCGCCACCGTATTCGTATCACTTAGGGTTTGAACAAACGTCACCAGTGGGTAGGCCATACGCAACATGTCACCCGATACTACTAGTAACAGTTGCGTCACTTCAGTGTGTCAGGATTTTGTAATAATTGTCCTCTAACCCAAGTTTCCTGTAACTCAAATTTCAATACAATATTGCTGACGGTCCTTCTACCGGGATCCCCTAGAAAGTTTTTTCACACAACTGTTCTTTTTCCGTGCGCACTCATTTTAATGGTGCTAAGTCACCCTGTTCGAGTGAGAAATTCATTCATGTATAAACTTTTCTTTGAAATGTTTTATCATGAAATACCGATCAAAGAGTGAAGAAAAGCCCAAGCGTATTCGTTGCTTTTATCTTTGGCCGCAGTGCCGACATATACGTCCTCATTTCTCATCATGTGAAGGTTAGCGTCGCATTGCTCTTTTATTTCCCCTTATCGCTAACAGTCACTCCAATATAATCTTACCCTAACTTATAAGTTCGTTTTAATGCCGACATATTTGTTGCACTATGCATTGGAAAAACAAATATTTTGACATTTGAATTTCAATTCCAAGGACAATCCCCTCTGCACGTGGCGATAAACATGGGCTCCGTGGATTTGGTAGAAATGCTGGTGAACGCTGGTGCAGACGTCAACATGGTGGACGAACGAGGTCGTTCGCCTTTGCAGTTGGCCAGCCAAAAGCACAACATGGACATCGTATGCATGCTATTGGAGGCAGGCGCGTTGGGTTATCCACGGAGACATCGCGGAGATTCACCTGAAGCTATGTGTGATGCAGAATGAACCCTCGCTGATACGACTGACATTTACGATTGAGTGTACCTGGTGGAGTATATTTTGGTGGAGATTACGAGTGGAGTATACCTGGTGATATTTATTTTTTCTTTTGATAAAAATAAAAATTTTTATATCGTAAATGTTTTTCCTTCTTTCCAAAATACTCTGAGATTACATTCGATTTACTATTCTTTTGGTTGATAATTTGTACGATAATCTTCATGTACACTCTCAATCAAATGTTTAAAGGAACATTAGCGAATCCTTATTGAATGTACATAATTACTTTTTTCTTGACTCAGGAACATATTCTATAAGAACCTAAAATCAAAATCGTAGGCATCTTATAACAGAATGCCTAAATTCTGTTGAGTGTTAATGTAGAAAATCAACATAAAAGCTATAAATGCCATTGCCAATGTGCCAAGCTACAATTAAACCTCCTTCAGCACCGACAATGGTTGGATCCCATGACAAGTATTATTATAAAAATTAAAAATATTCACATTTTAATCCGACTCTCGGAGAGAATCTTCTCATCTAGAGAGCGCGTTCTCTGGGTGGCGGATAGGGGATCCCAACAGATATGTTGGGATGGTCCGAATATATTGAATAAGGACCCGTTGACTAAAGGAGCGTAGGGGGTCTTCATTTAGACGGCCAGGGATTTGGTAACTCCATGGTCCCCCAGTTGGATCTACTATCTTCTTGATAATATCTTCTTCTGTGAGAGTAGTCCCCTTCTTTTCTGTCCTATCGGACTCCCTTGACCACCTTTTGTTTTTATGACCCTGGTAAGATAATAATGGTAAGATATAGCCTTACCTTTATATATGATAACGTTTGATAAAGCTAAAGAATTGAAAAAATATTCAATATACAATATTTATGTCATACGCGTATCAAAATTGAATCGAACAGAAGAAGCAAACTAATACCTCAGCGTAAAAGGTGTCAGAAGTATGGACTTACACAAAAATATTGTTGGCGCAAACCTATCTGTGTGAGCACGCAGCAGTTGAAAGTATAAAGTCCTCAAGCACTCCTCCGAAATGTGAAAATTGTTCAGAAGAACCCCCTGCAAATTACAGGGGATGCATGGTAGCAAAAGAATTCCAGAAACGGAGGGACGAGAGATAAAGACCATAAATAATACAAACAAGGACATTTACATAAAGAAAGAGAGCTGACAATCTTACCTATGCCCAAATTACCCAAGAAATTCAACGACACTGACCAACAAGAAAAATTACAACCTGAAGAAAATGGGATAACCAAACAAGAATTAAAAATAGAAACTGAAAAATTATACGAGAAGCTGCATGGCATAGTACTAGAACAGAACACGTATGAAAATAAACAAAGCAGGCCAGCTAGGGTAACGGCCCGAGGACTGCATTCTACTTGTAGCCCTTATGATATTAAACAAGAATGGGAAAATAATAAATTTAAGGTAATTAGTGTTGTGAACATTATTTAAAAAGTTAAAGAAAACGGTACTAATTCACAGAACGGTTTTTGTGACAACAACTTTAGAAATAAGAGAACTGGTTAGAGAAAAGGGAAAGGCTAGAAGACGGTGGTTGCAGATGTGTGATCCATCAGAAAAAACGCTTTTGAAAAACGAGACAAGAATTTAAAAGAGAAATTATATAGTCTAAATAGATTTCGAGGCAATTTTGTTTAGAAAATCTGACAGCTTATGAAGACACGGACTATTCCCTTTAGAAGGCAACAAAAACATTAAAAAGGCCAACGAACCAAACGCCACCTATTAGACAGGGAAATGGTACATGGGGTAAGGAAAATAAAGAAAAGACAGATATGTTTGCAGATCATTTAGCAGAAATTTTTCAACCAAATGAAATATTATCTGATGCCCTTCAAAACGATATTGTAAATTTAGAAGAAACAGATATACCATTTGTCACTTCAAAAGAAGTCTCTAAAGAAATAAGGAGCAATCTGAAATCCAAGAAATTACCTGGATATGATCAAATTACTGGAGAAGTATTAAAAAATCTGTCATATAGAGGTATAACCTTCCCGACTTATTTTAATTAATACAGTCCTTCTTGGAAAGTGGCGGAAGTTAGTATGATCTCAAAACCTGGTAAACCATTAACTGATCCTAAATCTTATAGACCTATCTCACTATTACCAATTTTATCTAAACTCTTTTAAAAATTGTTATTAAAGAGATTAAGACCAATAATACAGAGAAAAAAATAACATCATCAATTTGGTTTCAGGCAAAAGCACTACTATAGACCAAGTACGTAGAATAACAAATATAATAGAAAGAGTTTTGGAGGAAAAAATGTTCTGCTGAATAATCTTTCTTGATTTGGCCCAAGCCTTTGATTATGTATGGTATGATGGCTTGATACATAAACTGTACAAATTTCTTCCTAAACAGTACGTCGAGTTAATAATCTTATTTAACAAATAGATTGTTCAGTGTCAAACAAGACGAAGAGTACTCAGACTTGAAAGACATAGGAGCGGGAGTGCCACAAGGTAGTTTACTGGGTCCCACTGTTTATTTACTGTTTACAAACGACATACCGCAGCTAGAAAATGTTACTGTCGCGACGTACGCTGATGACACTGCGCTTATGGCATTAGATACAAATGTGCAAGATGCTACCAAAAAGCTACAAAATGCTAGTGAAGAAATTTATCAATGAACGAGAAGATGGAAGATTAAGTTGAACGAGCTTAAATCTATTCACATTAATGTTACAAATAAAAAATTGGAAATGTGTGAAATACCTTGGTATGAATCTGGACGCCAAGTTGAGATGGGAGGAGCACGTCAAAAAAGAAAAGAAGTGAACTTGGTCTCAAGTAGAGACAACTGTATTGGCTTCTGGGACGCAACTCTTCATTGGCCATACATAATAAATTATTATTATACAAACACATATTGAAACCAATTTGGCTCTACGGCATTCAGCAATGGGTTTATGCTAAAGAAAGTAACATTAAATGTATTCAGACTTTTCAAAACAGGGTGCAGCGAAATATGGTGAATGCACCGTGATATATCAGAAATTGTGACGTTCACTGAGACCTTGAGATCCCCTTTGTTTCCAGTGAAATAAGTTGGTTTGTAACCAAACAAGAACTAAGGCTACACGGACATGCCAATGTGGAGGTATTCGAGATCCTTGACAACGAGAATCTGGTGAGAAAGACTTAAACCTTTCAAGTTAGTGTAGTGTGATTGTGAGAGTGTTATACGAGTATAGTGTGTAGCGAGTTATATAGTGTGATTGTTTGAGTGAACAAATATACTGCTATGGTAATGTAGGACTTACATTGTGTGAAGTGATTCTTGAATCATTAATATCAATGAAAAATATAGGACACTATTGGGTGAGCTAATTTTGTAAAAAAATTATCTAATTTAAAATACAGATGTAAATTGATGGTTCATCAAAAATGATCAGTTTCAATACAGAAATTATTTTTAAAGAAATATAATCAGAAGTACAAACATTTTTATAATGGCAGTAATTCTGTTAGTGAAAATGACTAACATGAATTGAATTCATATTCCCTTTATAACGATGTCCATCAGCTTCATTGGTTGAGAGTATGAAATACTTTCACACGTGGTACCAACCTTGTATTTTAAATTTCCACGTGTGTTAATATGGCAAGAATATTTATAGTATTTACCAACTTCTGCAACTTTGCCCATAGAAGACAGTTTTAATTATGTATGAAATAAGTAATTTTTTTCAATCCCGTGATAAATTTAGAGTTAAAGAAGAGTATTGGTTGAATAAATATACCAAATGAACGTTTCCTCATCAGTCTATAGGTAACTCTCAATTCTCATCGATCCTTTCGTCCAGATTTTCCTGATTCAGCATCGAGTATTGCTGACAGTGTTGTGCATTGTACCCGCTATCTTGCTTCGCTGGTGGCAGATGGAGGTGGGTTGTGAAGCAGAGCACGTGTCGGCTCCGAGGAGACAAGAGAAACAGAAGAACATCGCATTGTAGCGTCGCAGTGGTGCGTGTGACGTAGACGGGAGGGAAGGCGAGGCAGCTTGAGGTTGAGGCGGAGTTATTGGTTCTCGGAGCATTGTACCCTGGTGTAAGCCCCATATCCCGCCTTCACTCAGGCAGACTTGGGTCTCGGATGTGCGGTTTTGATCCCCGGATGTTTACCGTGGTTTTCCACCCTCTCCCTCCGCCGTCGTCTACAACGACAACCCTATTCCACTATTGTGTTCTCTCGAGGGCTTTCACGAATAACAACTAGGAATTGAAAACTTAAATTGTATACAATACTCTTTCTAAACAATTAGTTTTTACGTAGTTTATTTCACCGCGCTTAGATTTAATATTGTTAAATGTAATTGCGTTTTCAACTTTTTTCTGCTCGACAGTCATAATATCAGACAACATAAATAATTTTAGCAGGGATTACTTCCCAATTGGAAATACAGTCTAGTTAGAGAATTTTCAAATTTAAAAGAGCTTTTGTACTTTTTTGACGCCAAGAAGTTTATTCATCAGTTTTCATTTAAACAATACTTTTGTTAGAACCACTTATAACGCACTGCACAACGACAACATTTTGTGATGTATTATTAAATTTGTCGAATGGTTTAGGTGTAGTTTAAAGATTCCTAAAAAATATAAATCTTGTCAGCGTTATCATTTTATTCACGAAATGGGATACAATTCATATTTCTAATTTATAGAGATACCATATATACAATGGATGATTGGTTTTAATGGGTTAACAAGTTGCTTATATGAAAAATCGTCTCGTTAATTCAAAAGACATCCATTGCTAATGGGTGATATAACGCTTACGTTGGGTATTATTGGAGTTGGTGAGAGGTATACCGATGTGATCAGGTAGGTCTGAATTGGAGGATGTTAGCTCTGAATCGTCATCCAGATTGCATGTGCTACACCCCTCTGAACTGCTTCTGTTCTCCATACTGGGTCGCAATGTGGGAGTCTTCATTGAAGGAGTTTGCCTGAGAACCAAAATTTATCGCTCATTATAAATACAAGTTTTTTCTTATTCTGATAACAAATAACTTTTAAATGATATTGTATTGAAACGCATGTACTGAATGACGATCTGTCGTAAAGATACCAACTTTGTGTTTAAATTTGTTTGGATCATTAAACACCTAATTGAAATAATAGCAGTGAAGAACCTATATTTATTTCTCAAATTTGTCAATTGGGCAAGATCAATCGTGCAAACTTCAATATTGGAAAAGGTGAAATTTACTTTATATAAGAAATGGTTTTAAATTTAACACATATTACATATTTACAAAAGAACATTTATAGATTAATTTTTAAAAAATATAACAAATTGTTATAAATACTTTGCTGCAGATAATTCATGACTACAAATGAATAGTTAAAAATAGTACACAGCAATAAGTTTCGTTACTTTTCAAAATATATGCGATCATGAGCGCATAAGCTCTACATTAGGGGTTGAGAAAAGGTTATGGGTTATTATTTGTGTCAGAAGTAGACGATAATTTTCATCTTATTTTTGGGTGTAACACAAACTACATGTACCTAAGAACTATTAACTGCTCATGCACGTGCTTAATATCACTAATAAGTAAATACAACCTCCCCGCCGTATACTAGAATATTTATATTTTATTGAAACCAACAATTAAGAAAATTCACGAACTTGTAAAAACAAATGACTGATTACTACAATGTATAAACTAGGAACTGCAAGACAAGTGAATAAATAGTCAAAATGTGACCAATCACAAAATTCAATACAAGTGGATGTAGCCAAGGTAACCACTTGTTAGAGAAGCAAGAAGACTTCACTTTTATGTCAGTTATCGAGTAGGACGCATCGTCCGATTGCTCCTCGAGTACATATGTCAAACACGTCTGACCAAGTTTTTGTGTCAGGTCTAACGGCGCATAACTATACGCTAGAATCTCTAGTAATCGACCCGTGAATGAGTTCATTAACGCACAGAATTTAACATAACTCTATTTGACAAAGTTTGTAACTGGTCTTTGCCGCCAAAGTGTAACACTGTAAATTCAGTGTTCCATCAAGAGAAGGAAGTGCGACTACAGTGAACTAGTGTCAACTATACGAGTGCTTAGTGAGGTCAACAAACAGTGAGTAGAAAATGAACAGAAATTGTTTGACTTTGCTCTGAGCAATTTGACTTGAATTGACTTTTGGACTAATCCAGTTCTAATATAATCAAGATTTTTGTCATTTCATTTAAAGTCTTTATTCATTTCACAATTGAACTGAATAGTTATTTTGACATGTTTCGCATGTTGTCAATTATGTTTATTTTCCTATAGTGTATGTATTGTTCTTTTCATGTGATTTGCAGTCACACTTTTCAGGAGACATCTGCATGGCTAATTCATTCACTTTCACTACAATTTTATGTGTTTCATTTATTTATTATCACTATAATTTCATGTGTGCTTTAATTCAGTGTTTATTGCATGTTTGTTTCAATTTCTAAAGGGCTTACATGATTTCTTGATAAACCATCTAGTGTATATTTTCTTGTATTCATCAACAATCTAATAGTTCAGAAACTCGATACTTTCGTACGGGATTATCTCTGTATTGAGTCCCCGAAAGTACCAATTTATTATTGCAAATAAACACCTTATTGTTATTTATGAATTTGACTTCGTTTTATTAGTAGTTAGTCAATTTAATTAACGTTGCAGTGAACGTTAATGTTGACCTACTTTCTATTTTACTTTGGAGGGGTATAATCCATCATCATTTCGAACACGTGTTAGTATTTTTAATTAAGTACTTTCTGATTTAGAATTTTAATTCATCAACAATTTAATATTATTTTTGTACCCAGCCGGAATATGGGCATAAAGTATGCAGAATTTCAATCAGTACCAAAATTTTAGAGATAAAAGTTTAAAAGCGGGATTTGGGTGCTCTTTCATGTAGGAGAATATTCCTCTAGTTTTGAACATTACGTAAAAACTTTCGTCAATCTTGTCATAAAACTGGAGATTTTTATAAGTCACAAATCTACAGACACTTATCCAATATTAAGATGATCATTACAAACCGATTTGGTGATCCGAAAGCTTCTGCGTTGGGATTGAAAGATTGCAAGATAGAACATTTTTCTGAGTGGAGATCTAACCAGTGTCGATGTTGCTGACCGGCTACTCGAATACTGCAATTAAAGTTTAAATGTTACATTAAAATTTTACTAAATGATCGTTTTAGAACTGTATTCTGAAGTGAATGCGTCAGTTTCTACTTAACATGTGAGATGTTTATTTTTGCGAAAATTCTTTTTCCCATAATCTCCTTTGAAATTGAGAGAAAATTGAACTCATCAATATGTCCAGTAAATTATATGTCGAGTAAAGTACTCTCATCAATATTGTTTAAATTGAAAGGTATATTTCTTTTGCGCCTGAATACTATTTGTATTAATGAATATTTCAAATGCCAGAAATGCGGTAAAACAGTGCAATAATAAATCATTTCATTAGCTTAAAACTTGCTTTGAGAAATTACGAAAATATTACTCATTTTATACAAATCTTTATGTCACTGCAACATTGAAAACAAGTATAAAAATATGGCAAATTATTCGAATAAAATTAAAGAAAACAGATTTTTAAAAGTAATTTACAATAAACATCTCATAAAATGCTAAAGCTTTAATGTTCAAAGAATAGAATGGCTTCAGATCAACTATGTCGTTTACATACAATAAGGAAAAAGTAAAATCTACCCTAGACCTCTTCGTCTCTCACTCCAAACTTAGAAAAACCCAGAATTTGAACCACCGTCACCAGAGGTATGATACCAGTGCACTAATTTCACTCTACAGGTCACCCTTCTGTTAAAAAATATGTATTAAAATTTCTAACAGCTCTCATATCATCAGCTTATCTCCAAGGATAGTTTCACAAAACTGTTTCTTTATTACTCAAAAAGTAGGATCAATTCATTTTAAGTACTCCAAAATACAAAATAAAATTGTCGCCCCATCCCCTCAGAAAAATTCCATATATTGTGCGTTTCTCCACTTCTGGTATTATTGGAGAGTTACAAAACATAATTAAAAAAATTACCATGTGTGGTTTGAAAATGGCGGCCATTTTTGTTCTTCCAAGCGCACTGTTTTTGACCATCGGAGGCGTGTACATAAACTTTAAAATCTCAAAAATTGGTTTGACACAGCGCCTTAAAATAACTGACATTGTGTTTAGCATATACTACGCTACAGTTTCAACACATATTTAATTTCTATAGCTATCTTCGATTAATTGAATTCGCGTCTTGAATTAGACTTTTAAAAATGAATAAATTGGTGTTTTCGAAAGCAATTTTCTAAAGGAAAGGATAATGTCTCAGACTTAATTTTTTTTTGCTTGCACACGCGTATATGAGATAAAGTGTATGCAATTTCATCCTTGAGGCGTGTCTCTTTTCCAGGTTTTGACCTTCCAAAAATCTTTTTTTAATGTTACTTTTTTTAAGGCTTATAACTCTGTCGGGGGACCTAATAAAATATGATATTTACAGTATTTAAAGGTCTCTATGATTGTAAACTACTATAAAAATTACAAACTTGAGATTCAACTGGAAGAAAGGATTTTATTTTGGACGCAACTGGAACCAACGATCCACATGAAAGATGATTTTTATCTATCAAAACTATAGCTTGTATTTTTACAATCATGACCCCTCATACTTTGAAGGATCTCAATTAATATATCAAATACTTTATCTCTTGGTGGTATTACTACTAAATGTGTGAGTACAACATTTTAAAACCTATTTTGATTTGTTACTAACTTATCGGGTTCTGTTTGACAAGGATCTACTGACAGATACTGCTGACACATGTCCTGGAACATGTGTGGCTAATGTTTGTGTTATTTAGCATAAAAATAAAAACTGTAACTTCAAAACAAATGTATGACATGTATGTTCTCTGTCGAAATATCATTACTGTTAGATAAGCATCTCTTATACACAGTGTTTACAGCAATTGTACACTTGAAATTTGTCATTAAAGTTATAAACATTTATCAAGCTTATTTTTATAACAATTTTATTTATTATTTTTGACACTAGCTGCTAAATTATTATTTATATTTCATAAGAGCATATTGTTGGGTTTCTGGGGTTGTAAAGATGACTATTCATGTATACCTAAGTGAAAAGTTTTAAAAAATTGTAAAATAATAAGGAACATCATAGACATACGTTCTTCAATGTGACAGGCAGTAGCGTACCTAATCGGGCGCGAGGAGGATGGTCCTAAATGTATCACCAAAAATTACATAAAAAATAAACTTAAAAATACGATAATTTTACTGTAATAGTAAAATAACTAATAGATAAACTTATTAAATACAACAATTTTTATTTCAAATTCTTTTACGAAATCCTTAACATATTTTCAAACACTTGGAAGAAGGGGTCTCCAAAACGACCCACCCTATGCCTCGTGAGTTGTATTTATTTTTATTTATTTATTTAATACCTTTTGGTGATGTTCAGGCCATGAGACCTGCTCTTCCACCTAACCGTTGGACTTGGGTAAGGGTATTGGGAAACAGAGAAGTTGCCAGGTAACTTATGGTACTGTACAGAACCGACATTTGTCTGGAGAAGGTGAGCTCGGCCGAGCAGGGTTTGAACCTACGCTCTACCGTTCAGCGGGATCGTGGAAGCGAAGACGCTTCTATTAGATAGACCACTGCTGTCGGTACGCAGTTGAAGGTTCGCTACGGATGATAGGTTGTTGCGCAGAGTATATTCAGTGCTTTTTCTACGTGTTCTATAAACTTTGGATCGAAAAAAATTGTGATCGAGTATTGTTGTGGCTTGTAGAGTGCGTTACATGTTGTGGTATTCTGCGTGTTATCAGTTTTAACTAATTCACTGCAACAAGTTACCAGGTTGATCAAATACGATACCGAAAACAATATAGCCTACGACTTCAGTATTCCATTTTTGGGGAGTGTCAAGTGAGTACCGATTAATATTTTCTCAGAGTAAAGCAATGCGTATATTCAAAACAAAATAGGTACAAATATTGACACTGTTCAAGTCTACACTCATAATTTAATTTAATTGGAGTATTTAATTAGACCTTTCATCATATTATTTATTGTTTTAAGGAATTTGTATATGTATATAAAATATGTTCTTGTTGCTACGAAGATAAAATTATTATATTTGTTAATACTACATTCATTGACTATGACAGTAATCCACATTGATAAAATATGATATTCAATAAAAATTGCCTACGTATAAGATCGAAATATATATTTCCATTAAAATAGGTACAAGATTTTGAATTAATGTAATCAATGTTAAAAAAACAAAATATCTGGAACTACATCATGTTGAACAAAATTAATAGTAATATTGATAGTATCTCAGTAGGAAGAAAATATAAACTTAGTGTTCACAGAGTCAGCGTCTGGTACGTATACCTTAAACTACAACATATATGAAATAGGCTAAATTTGTATGATTTTAACTATTTTATTAATCTCCCTAGGAAATAGTTCAAACTAAGTACCACGGTATTTCAATACGGCACCACGGTTCTCACAAATCATGGAAATTTGAATGAATATTTATGTTCAATAGGGAAGAGAGAAGAGGCTACCCGTGCATGACATTTTTCATAGCAGGGACAGCAAAAATTTGATAAGAAATGAGAAAAATATAGTACATTTGTAAATTATATTGAAAAATTAAAAATATTAAAGAAGTTTTGTAACAAAATATAAATTTACAACAAAGATTCTGAGAGATGTTTTTTACCCCCAAATACCTCAATTCAGCGAAATCCATATAAATAGTTGGAGACGGTTTCAAGAAAAATTCTACAATATTCCTACCTATGTGAATAAATATAATTAATACGATTATATCTCGCTTTATAGAATACGGGGTGTTACTTCTGAAAATAAACTATGAACTCTATTTATAGATTAGCGGCTTATTAATGTTATTAATAAACGTCATACCACAACACTAAAAAAACGACGAATAAGTACAACCATTTGGTTCAATGAACCGGGATTAGAAAGTGTCATTTGAACAGACATATGTATGTGCGGGAATTTTGTGCACACACACCTCAAAGATTTTGCGAGTAAAACCGATGGCAGTGTGCTCATCCAAAACAAAGAAATGTTATTTTTATTGATAGAAGTAATGAAATCGGCGGAGTCAGCCATTAACTTTAATTTTAGTGTACGAAATGAACATGTAAAAGAAGTTGTACCATTACAATGTTCGATTCGCAAAGTATTTTTCAGAATAAAGTATTCCATGATTTGAAGCATGGGGAGTATTCAAATCGTTCCAATCGTTAAACGAGAAGACTCATGTTACAACACGGATTGTGCGAGCGGCCATTTTGGTGTGTCTGAGTGGTTTTGGGAGATGTCAGAAACAACACAGGGAAGTTCCAGCAAAGGAAAAAGTTTTAACCCTCAAACACTGTGCCATGCCGTCGTAAAATACAGCAGACAGGAAATCACTTTCGTTTGTTGAACGAGAAATTTATTCTGTTCGCGTACAGTTTGAAAACAATTTTAACTCATATACGCAAGTTTAACATATCCTTCTATAGTTGACACTAAAAAAGGATGTAGTAAAAATCCCTATTAAGAATCTGTAGTTAAACGTAGGAGATTTAATTTCCAGAAATAAATTAAATGCAAGAAATATGTTATATTCACTTTTTAACACTTAGTTATAAGTTTTAAAAATTTTTTAATGGATATCCTTAAACATGGAATATTTTTCTTACAGTTTTTAGCCTACACGTGGTTCTCTGAGGTTATCTCTTGGCGGAATTTTTTTGATCCCGTTGAGGTGATGTATGAATGAAAGTCTGATCGTTTTTCAGAGATTAGAAACAACTACTGCGTGTATTTTCTATAAGCCATTCCCTCACAGAATGCTACAAAATATTAGTTGATATATGACACAACATAAATATATAATGAGGAAATTTGATTTTTTTAAAGCTAGTGTCATCGCTATATTGTCGATGTTGTCTATTTATACCGAGACGAGTAGAGGTTCCCAGGGAAACTGAAAATAAATATTTAGTAGCTTTATTCTTTCTTTTTACTCCCTTTTTTACGCTATTACTTCCATTCATATTTACACTGACATTTTCGTATATTAGTCTTCTTATTTATTTTTGTGTTCTTTCCCCATCTTGTAAAGTTTTCTTTATCTAAGATATTACTAGGCATTAATTACTTCATCGATCTCTGAGCATTATGATTTTACCTGTATTTAGAGCTGTATTTGTGGTGAATGTAATAATTGGAATGCATGCTGACCACGAATGAAGCACTTTGATGTGTGTGATCAATTCACATGATTGTAATGAAACAGAATATTTGACTATGGTTCCCACCTCTCATAGTGATAATTACCCCAGTAATGTACAATACCTTCCTCTTGCAGTTGATGTTGTTGTAACAAATTAGTTACGTGAGCTCTCGGCAACCACCAACAACATCTCTACTGATTAATGAGCTCGGTCTGCAATATTTAAAACACATTCAGCAGTATATATTTAAAACACATTTGTATGAAAAATTCAAGTCCTATCATCTAACCACCCCCAATGAGGAGGTGTCTACCCTCATCCCCCTCATCAATTTCCTGAGTGATCACGAGGAAAGGTTTTACGTGAATAAGATAGAGAATTGCATTGTGTATTAGCACACAAAAGTTCAAGAAAGTCACTCCATTATTTTTCCGTTTTTTTAAAATAAAAAAGTGGGGAAAAGTGACATCTTGCACCATTAACTTCAAATCTGTTTCCCTGTTGAACGGGTAGTGGTAACATTGCCACTTTGACCCTGTAGGAAGCCCATATTCTTACTGTGATCGACGTATGACGTACAGGTTTCTCTGACAATTATTGTGAGTTATACTCCGACGAATCAACGATGCATATTTCTCTTGATTTATCGCTCATGTTGTCTGCGCATTTCAATATGCAACCCTTTCGCATTGGTAACTGTAGCTCGTATCGTCATGTACAGTATTAGGAAACATGACATTTCTTATTCGGAATGTGAAGAAACCAGTTTGTGATGAAATTTTTCATACAAATGTACTGCTTATGCCTAATGACACTAAATGCAATGCTTTTCATACCGAATCAATCGATTTAAGTATGATAAAACCCCTATTTTCCGAATGCGGTGAAATGTTGAAGGGGGTGCCTCGCAGAGGGTTCTTTCCATTGATGAAAAAACACGTAAACCGTGTTCCTTGGACAAGCTCACACAATCCTGAGTAGTTTTGGAACATCTGTAATACTCCGTTTTCAGAGGGGGTGGGGGTGGGTCATCAGATGTGGGGGATGTTTTAATCTCAACTACTGGAGTGCAGATTATTGAGTACGTGGGACTAACTCTCCCACACATTTTGAAGTGTGATATTTTTGCTCGATTTTTTCCAAAATTGCATTTCTCTTCAATTTAAGGGTGTCCCAGCGCGATGGGGGTTGCAAAGACATCCCCCAATAAGGGAGTGTATTGATAAAACGCAGGAGGTTCCTCAGCCCAAATTTCACTCTTATACATTCCAAAACATAGAAGTTATAAAACGATGAATTTACTGCGCCGTCAATTTTGTGGGGCAGTGTAGATACTGATTGAAGATATATCCTTATTCTATCCCGTAATCATCCAGACATTAGCTGACCTATGTTGTCCGCTTTGAGACAAAACGTGTCCATGTACTCACGAGCTAATTTTGTCGCGTTCTGCGTTTGCATGTGCAGCGCCGAGGGCCACACGCGCGCGCAGGCGCTTCATTGACTCATGTGTCACCGCCAAACTGCGCCGTCGAGCCTCCATCAGTGCGTAGTATACTGCCACCACCGACAGGAGCGCTGTGTACTGCACACGTAATACCTCCTGCATTTTGTGCTTTTCTTGCTCATCCTGCCTCTCAGAGAGCGATTGCATCCGAGGCTACATCTCGATGTGCGATGACAAAGCATTTGATAGCTCACACGATGCTGTTTCATTAATTTGTTCGAGTCTCTCATTTTTAAATCAACCTTCACACATATAACAAAATATGTGTAAATGGAAAATTCTTTTGAACATTTCTGCGAAGAATAAATTTTAAAAAAATCTCGTTTTTCCAGTGAAAAATTGCCTGTTTACATTGATATTTTAGCACCAATGTGTTTAAGGAATTACGGCTTGATAAATGAGAAAAGATAGAAATCCAACTTACCTGCAAGATAGTAGCAAGGCTAAGATTAAGTACATTCTCCCAGAATTGGTTACATGCAGATACGATGAACGTACGAGGGGGAGGGGGAGGAGGGGGTAATGTGGGGTCCACAACCCATTCATTCCATAATTTAAGGAAAGCTGCGATGTACTCTTCCACCATAATTTCTATGAAATTATAAAAAATGCGAGAACGACTCTAAAGTTACCGGGACACTAAAGGTGATACGACTGCCTGGAAACAGAAATAGATTGTTGCACGAAGACGAATAAGACACAGTAGCGCACGAGTAATAATGTTTTAAAAATTGTTTGAAAGTGTTCAAAAATATTGTTGTTTCAAATTAAATATCTTACAACGTCGAAATCCATCATCACTTACAGAATTAGTCATATTTTCCATCTGCATTCAATTTTTTTGAAGATGATCTACAACAAGGATTGAAACGTTGTGTATGTTATTATATCTATTTGTGTGTTTAGAGTAAATATATGTCTGTTTATAAAAATAAGAGTCGTTTGATTTATTATTTATTATTTAACACTTATATTAAAGGTGGTTTTCTGAGATAGCAAATATGTGTCTCTCAAAACATAACACGCGCAAAATCGTCGGTTAAAAATACACGAAAATATTCAAAAGCATAAAAATCATTGGTTGAATATTGATAATTTAAAGTTCCTTGTGCAGATTTGAGACCAATTGAATAGTTTTCTTGCATATCTCGAATTATTTCATTTTATGTATGTATTTCACGACAAAACAAGGTTTAGTGTTCGAATTTCACATAATTCGATTTCCTCCATTTAGTTAATTCAAAAACATGTATTTAAAATCAAACCTTCAATTCTTCTTTTCAAATGCTTTTCAAATTTAAACAAAAGCATTTGTGTTTGGATCAATGGTACTGTGATAATTCCTGATGTTGAAAACCTTTGAAAACCTGTTAAAATCAGTATAAAGTTAAAATTTCACCTATTAAATTGTAAGTAAATCTTCAGTGGAACCAACACATCGAATGTATTGTTTGATTGAGGACTGGTCAATAATTATAATAAATCAGTAATTATTGACAATCCTCAATAAAATAATACATTTGCGTGAATACAGTGGTCAAGATCATAATGTCAACACATCTAATTTTTTAAAGTAATACCCTTTTAAGAGAAGGAAAATTTATTATTAATTACTTGTACACACTGACTATTTCTCACCGGATAAACCTAACAGATCGTAGACATATCCAGCATTCTCTTTTGAGTGTCGATATATGCGAAGAATATTTCTTTATAGAGTAAAAATTATATTGAAAATAGAAAATAACCATGGAAAATAGATTAGATGAAAACTAATTTCAAAATAGATGAATTCTATTTTGGAAATAGAAAATAAAAATGAAAAGAAGGGAAAAGAAATAATGCAATGCGATATGAAGAGTTACTAAACCTTTCCGCTCAGGAATCACCTAAGTTGAGACGACTTTACGATAGTCGCGACGTAGTTTCGATGTCCAAGACCGAAATCAAACAAACAACGTCCCGCCGTCATATCACACGAAATTTGAAGTTGAGAGGACGTAGTGTAACACAAAACAATCCATGTACCTTAAGCTAGCGTGGCCACATGGGCAGAATCCAATTAAACCTATGTCATTATTTTTTACCTGTTTATTACTAATTAATTACCACACTAATAATTGTTTACCCCCACACCACCCTTAACAACAATGATTATGTTAGCTTAATTATTAAGCTAGCATGGCATTCAGTAATTAATTAAAGAATCAACCTAGAATAAAAAAATCAACGCCATATATTTTACTCACCTGATTTTAGGTCTAAACAAACCGAAAAATATTTACCCCTAAACAGGTACATAAAATGACTTCATTACAAAAATTATTTTTAATATTTTTGAGAACCAAATTAAATAATCTAACATAACCTTGTTCGAAATACGACTAAAGTGATGATCAAATAAAATTATGAAATATTATCTATTACTTGAAGTGTCCTTTGCTTAATCGGTACGTAACCACCTCAGCTGAGGATTCCAGTCAGTGTGTACTGTGTGCGCGCGACAAAAGCACGGGTAGACTGTACTTCGCCGCAGAGGCACCGCTGGTCGACAAATGAAAACCTAGTTCATTTATCACTTATTTGTGATTACATACTGTTTTAAACGTTTAAATTCATTGATCATGTGAACACGGCATTTTGCTGAATGCGACAGTATACATTTTATTCCTTATAAACGTGCTTGGCCGTTTTAGCGATGTTTCGGAATATGTTAATAACTCGTTATATTTTGCATATAGAAGCTCAAAATGTTTTAAATGTTGTCACAAACATAATAGTAATCGTTGACTGATTAAGAATTATTTTTCACACTTTTAGTTTATTGTATAAAAACTAGTAATGTTAACGTATCGGGGAAAACTGTGAAAATTTCGCATTTTGTGAAATCTTTCTTCTATTTTAAAAGTATTAATCATTCTTAGTAGTATTTTTTATTTACGTATATGCAAAAGGACGTGATAAATTTTATGATGTTAATAATTTTTGCCATGATTTCTTGTGCCTTCTGCAGCAGTTCAAAATTTGGGGTCTATGATAAAAAAATCCGATAGTGGAGTATTGTATGCACAACCCACGGCACGTTTTAGGGCTTCTATAAAGTACATGGGCCCTAAACCCCACCACATATTGTAAATTTTTTATGCGAAAAAGAAACCCTTTTGAAATTGAAATTAACATATTTAAAAAGTCTTCAAATTTATCATAAAACGTAATTTATTAAGATATGAACGAAAGAACATTAGCAAAATCAATTTGCACTTGTATTTTATTTTTTCTGTCTTTATAGACTTCTAATGAAGAAATTTGGTGATCCAATGTACAGTTATGTGATATATTTTTATGACCGTCTTTCTTATGACTCATTTTGATTATGTATTTCAGTATTTTTAAATAAATCTCCATACTTGTATTTGGTGTACATTTTTTCATTCTTCCTACATTTTTCTATATTTTAAAGGTATGTATATGTGTTAAATTCGAGAATAGTAAGCGTTTTGAGAGTGTAAGACCATTTGATGAGTCAAGTGAAAATTTCAATATCTCAATGCCATCCATTCTTACTTCTGATCCGTATTCTTACTCATGTCACCTCGAGGTAAGCTGTGAAATAAATGTAAAATATATCGAGTCTTGAGATAAGTTCTTTTATTTTTAGGTTTATCAATAATAAGGATAAACTGTATTTATTTATTACCAATAAATTACTCATAAATAAATTTCCGCGTAAAAAAGAACTGTTTTGAACTTTTCCCTCCATTTTTCGTGAAATACAAACAACGTTGACGGTTTTCTTTTAACACATACTACTACCAGTAAATTCCTCTCAGAAACAATGGGTGTTTTATGCTACAATTTTTGCTCTCACGTAGATAATGGAAAGTTGATTGCTTGTAATTGCAAATTAAATTTTTTCTTGGTATTTTTTTGTAATATCGTCAGCAATCACATATGTGACCAAATCATATTGGTTGATACTGAGTGAAAAATTATACCTTCCTAGAATGGAAAATTACGTGTCTCTATGATATAGCAAAAACAAGATCAAAAATTAAAGCTATGAATGATTGAAAAACGATTCGCTTTAGAGATATGGCAATAACCGCGAAAAATTTCTGTCATATGGTAATTAACCCTGTTTGCAATTATATTGTTTCACCATCCGTTATTGTGAAATAACAGAACAATTTCCGTTAAAAATTCAATATTGATATTTCACCTAACTGTAAATACATTTTCCAAATTAACATATCTGACTTTAAAACCTTTTGAATCTTTACGTTTTTAGTATTGAAAATCAATTACTTGCTCGTAAGAATTTTAATTTAAAAAAATTGAAACAGGTGTTTGAAGAATGGCACACATCCAAGAACAGTTTTTTTTGTGGGGAAATAATAAATTTTATATTTCTCTATAAAACAAAAGTTTTATATTAATCATTTGTTTTGAAAGGTTTATGTACTACAACGTTACGACTCGCGGCTTCAAAAAAAAGTACTGTCATGGCTTTCCTCCCAGTCCAGCGAGTGGCTACTGGCTGGAAGGGCCAGGCACAGTTAAGGAGGAAGGAAGGAAGCAAGGTGGAGGTTCGTCCGAAAGAAACCCTAGTTGCGAGAATAGGTGTTTAATACTCACTTAATAATTGCCCCATCCTGGCCCGGGTTTTTCTTCGGTTTTCCTTCAGGTAGAGGCGGATTTATCATACAGGTTCTCTAGGCTTTGTCTAGGGGAGTGTCTATTGTAACAATAAATCGTGAATTTAGTGTTATTTCAATTCTTTTGATTTTTAAGCACTATACTCAGAATAATCTATAGTTCGATAATAACTTACATGTAATTTTTTGCTTAAAATTACAAACATATTGACATTCTATTAGTATTATAACTCGCAGCTAACTTTTTATCTTATCTAGGAATTTTTGCTGAATTTTTTGAATCCGCCTCTGCCTTAGGGCCCTTGATCGGAATTGATGGGATGGTCCCTTGCTTGCTTCCGGAGAGTAAATTAGTTTTTTTTCCTCCACGTGGTCATACGCAGTTTGTACTGTTTTTTGACAATAAATTTATTTATTTATTTATTACTCACACCTAGGCGGTTCAGCGGGGGGTCGCGGGTCAGTCAGTGCAGAGCCATGGCGATGGGTAGAGTACTCGGGCCGGGCTGCGGCGTGAAGTCTGTCTAGATGATCGAAGCTAACGAGAGTAACGAGAGCGAGCCTTTTCTGGGCCAAACATTTTTATATGAATCTAATCCCTACGTCATGCGACCGCCTGACCTACTCTCCGCTTAGACGCGCTAGCTCGACCTAGTTAACAAATGCTATGTGCAACTCACGACAGTACCTTTAAAGGTCGTAAGTCTTAATTTACTTAGTAATTCATTTATACCACCCTTCACTTTCACTGTCATCTGTTGATGTAGTTGGTCTCATAAACACTTGTTCATAAAATGGTTTGGACTCAGAGGAAAGTTATCGAATAATCTTGTCTGTATTTCTAATATTCTGGTTTTCTTTCGGTATTTTTTAATTGTAAGCATTTAAGCTCAAATTTGGGGTACTTCTATGTTGGTCTTTTGAAGTAAGAACGTATTTCACACCGAACCATCAATGAACTCAGATGTGGGAAGTATATTGGTAATATGCTAGTACAGATCATTTCAAAATTCAACATTTTATGAGGACATTCCCTGGAAGTTTTTTAATTTCTATAGAGCACCGGTCTCTAGATCTCTGAGTCAGAATACATCCTGTAAATTTGAGTAATTTTCAATCCTGATTTCTAAGAGGATGGAATCAAGTCAATGTGCTTCTTTGGTGAGTAAATACTGATCTAATTTTCATCAAATTGTTTGACTTTATTATATAGGAGTTTCTAACATAACTTTGAGAAATGAAGCCATTAAACATTTTTCTAAGCATTAAACTCGTAGAGGACTCAGAGTACAGACAACAAACACGAAGCCACGAGATAAGAACGACCTAGTAACACGCTTTTTATATATATACAAGGATTTGCCAAATATTAACTCTTGAAGTATGTCATTATTCATATTCGCTAAATGACAAATAAGCTTCTATTCATGGATGAGCCACACAGAGTCTGAGCAACCCTAGCATGATCATGTTTTTTTCATTTTTGAAAATCTTTGTGTTCCAATTTTCGAATCTTTTGTGAACCTTCATTTGTAAGGAAAGTAAATCAAGAATGCCTGGTTTGAAGTTACACAATGTTCCAGTTGCTAGCATAATCATTTTTCTTACCTAATACTCTCTGACTATACACATTATCTATTGTGTCTGTGTACAGTTTTGAAATGGGGTATATTCCTATTCCAAGTCCACAAAATCATTTCACAAATGAGTTGTTCGATTCCTCTACAAAACATTTCTTGACAGAGAGCTCGGTATATCGGGCCTAATTATCGCCAGTTCCCTTTGTTATCAAAGTATTTGGAAGGCGTCGAGATTCCAATGGATTCGCCACTTCACACAGATGACTTTCAGAGGAAGTTGGAAACCTCACGTCTTGGAATGCAGAAGAGGGATTCAAAGCTTAGAGAAATTCCCTCCTTTAATCTTATCCCTCATTCCGTTTCTCTCTGTTTCTTCTTTACCCAATATTCACTTCACACATATAAACTTAATTTATGTAGAAACCACTACAATCTCACTAACCATGCGTGTTCAAAGTATTCAATTTTTTGCTACCCATCTTTTCTATCTATTCCTTAAGCTTTACACAGGTCTCTGACTTAGTTTTTGGCGAGCCTTAAAGCCTCAATAATAATAATAATTTTTAATTTACAACTTCCGAGTACCTACTCGGGGAGGGACGTTTGTATTGTGCATATACTTACCAGGTATAAAGGATGAAGGCTGTCTAGTGGTAACAAGTCATCTAACTCGTATCGGCGGAGAAAGGAAAAAACTTGGAGAAGAGGGGTGTGAAAACAAAAAACGAGATGAACCTCCATTTCCGAGACAGCCTCCTCTTCTTCTTCGTAGCTTCTACCCCCACTCCAACAAACTTGTGCGTTGGTCGCACTATATCGGACGCTGTTCCACCGCCATTGCCTCCACGTTGCCTGTGCTCCACATACACCCACGCAACGAACTCTGAACGCGAACCTCGTCTGCCCTTTGAGGTCAAAGTTCGTTGGCTAATCATGGCCTTCTCGATCCCTGGTGAGATTCACTCGCGGTTATTGTTCCCTCGCATCCTCCGTCCAAGTGGAGAAGGTCAAGGGAAAGACTATGGAAAGCATTGCTGGAAAGCAAAATATCACTGGAATATTTAATATTGTAATATTTAAAGCGAACTCGTAAGTTTACTTTTTTTTTCAACACACGGCGAAAAAATATATAGTCTACTTCTGAGGTTGTTGTGAATATTTTTATATGATTAATGAAAGTATGATCAGAACTACTAATGTATAGTAGAAGGAGAAAGAAGAACTAACAAGAAAATTGACAAATTTAAGCAGGTAAAAAGACTTTACTTTTTATCCGTATTCGGACATTATGCGTACAGAAAATGAATTGTGTAATGATATTTTTGTCCAAGGTTTTGCCACATATTAACTTTCGAATGTAATCACATTTATAATATTCACTAAATTATTATTATCCGTACATTGGAGAAGCCATGTAGATTTCGAGCAGACCTGGTATGATAATTATATTCCAATTTTACAAATTGTTCTTGGACACTCGCTTATACAAGAAATCAAATTGAGTATGCCATGTTTGCAGTTACACAATGTTCCAGCTGTTATCATAATTTTCAAAACTAATACTTTCTTATTTTAGTCATTATGATGAGTAAATATCAAGTCAGGATGGATAGTATTGGGCAAATAATTACCCCGATATTAAGAGTTCATAAGCAATCCAATAGTTCCTTCTCTTCTTTTTGATAAACAAACTCAATAATACTAAACAGAAGATTACCAACCTTATTTTCAATAATGGTTTTAACGTCTTAAATAATTCTTAAGAATAAGCTGTTCTTAATTATATGTCTCATGTTTTATTATTCGATGTGGTTAAGATATTCAGCCCATTTGCATTTTGAAAGAAGCAAGGATTTATCTCAGTGGCACTCAGAGGAGACATTTTGTTCAGGGAAATCCTCCGCTGAAGTCCTATTCCTTCAGCGGAGAGAGGGATTGAACCCATGCTCTCTAGATCCCCAGTGCCCTGCTTTTACCTTTTCCATCATGAAATACCATCCTTTTAATTTTCTCGGAATATGTTATCATGTCATGTACTTTCATAAAGAGCACTACCCTGCGTAGTAAAGAGGGTGAATGAGAAAGGCAATTAAAGTAATTGCGTCACAGAAAGCAAAAGGTTTTCTCTGTCACAATCAAAGAGTGCACACAATCTTGCAAAGAGCACCGGACACAATCAAAGAGGAGGAAAGCGATCTTACGCCTCATGCGTCTTCGTACACCTTCGTCTTGTAAATTGTTTCTGTTGCACTTTCCTAACATTTCCTCTCCTCACTATTCATTTTCTTACCACTCTGTTTCATCATTTTAAAAAATTTCCTTCTTTTGTGGGGAGTGTCACTTTTCATTTATTAGCTGGCGCTTGAGGCTGAGATCACGTTGTCCCACTGACACGCAAAGTCCCCGCTTTAACTGATGTTTCTCGTCATCGCTCCCCCTCTCCCCGACTTGAATTTGTTTCATGTCATTCAACGGGTTGTAAAATGTTGTAAGTTAATAAGGATTTGTGTTGAACATAACTTGCTTTGTGTTGACTGTTACCTACAATGAAATCAAAAGTTTTTCCTACCATTTATAAATAAAAACAAGATGTGTTAACGATATTCATATTTGTGTGTGTTTTGTACAGAGTATAAAAACACTAGAATCTTTATTTAAATGATGTTTTGAAGAAAGATCGTGTTATGCCTTCATGAAGAATCCATTATATGAGAATGTCATTGTTCTAGTTGAAGAAAACGAGATGTGGGGAGAGATTTGCATCCTTAAGTTCACAAAGGTAATACTCATGAAAACATTTTTAGCATTTTATGGTTATTCATTTTCTTTCTAGAAGGGAACCGGTGTCTCAGTCATCATTAGCTTTATTTTTTAGTGAAAACTATCGAATCTCTCATTTACGAGTAGGGAAAAATGAGAGGGCAGTTGATCCAATGTCACGAACATTCCGCTAGGCAGAGTGAACATTTTACAAATAACTTCTTTTGTATTCAATGAAGATGTTGTATCCGAATGCTCATTCAAAATAGTAGAAGAAAATCTGTCAGATACAAAACGGACTTCTCCTGAGGTAACGAGACATTATGAAGTTTCTTTTTACGAGTATTTAAACTGCTTGATCTAAGCAAATCATCTTGTAATTAGATGGTGCTAGAGATTACTAATTACTAATCATGTATAGAGTAATCACAAAATGAGTTACGTTCATTTTTATTGAAAACGTATTGTACGATACAATGAATTTCTGTTTTTAGTTTGGTTATTTGTCTCAGGTTCCGACAAACTTTTATAGTCGATACGTTACTTCATGAGCAATATTACAGATAAAACCATTTAAAATATTTGTTTTTGAAAGCTGAATGTTACTGTGGTAACCATATAAAATTTGACACATATAATTATTAGCCAATATACTTTTCAAGAAGAGTTTAAAAGGGATTTACTTTGCCAATGCTATTGATAATAATTTTTTATTTTTTGTGCGTTGATCTTGAAATATATTTGACTATGGATACAATTATGGCAGTTCGCTAAGCTATGTCACATTGCAAAAATTCATACATTTCAGAATGTAATATTACGATAAGTGGCAGGTGTCACTCCTGAACCCCTCCAATATCCTGCTCTCAATAGCAAATTTGAACTCAAAAATCTAATAGTCGTATTTTAGTGAATTTTTGTAGAAAATTTCATATTGTGGCATCGAAGACATGTGTGTAATTGTGTAGAACAGTTCCTGCGTTCACCTTCAACAACACTGAAGCTACTGAAAAAAAATTCTTCCTTTCACATTAGTTGACTGACAGGTGGAAGAAATGGTATTGTGGAAACTTTTGAATTTAAATAGATTAGTGATGTATTTTATCGTGGTAATGACAATTTCATGAAAGTAGAAATTCGAGTACGACCCTCAGTAATATCCGTGGTACAGGGACAAAAGACTTTACCATTGTATTTGTAACAAGAGATGGTTTCTTACAGAGACGTAAAATCACAATTAAAATACTTATATTTCCATCTCTTAGTATCTTCAGTCTTTCGCATCTTTTCCGCCGTGTCAGATAGTGAAATTATTTAGCATTTTAGTAATATTAGATGAATTATTTTAAAAATTGTTTCAAAATTAATTTAATTTCTACCATTTAGCATTAAAAATACATTTTCGAAAACTTTTCAAATTATGCGTGCATCTGAGAAATGGGTGAAAAAGAACAAAATGCTTTAAACACTAGTAACTTTCTGATTCTCTAACGCTTTAGTGCACTTTTACCATCTTCAATAATGTAAGCAGCACTCTTCTTATAAACCCAGCCTCATTAGAACTTCGCCGGAACCTCTTTTCTTCTCAGTTTTCATTCACTGGAATTGTTTAAGTTTTCCTTGACTTAACGTACGACTCACTTTGCATCATCCATATTACAATTTACTATTAAATGTGCAGGGGAATAAAATTACCATTCAGTTTACTTTGCAATCTATGTGTTCAAGTAAAATCTGAGGGAGAGCTTTCCTCTGTCAACTTCGCGCGCAACTCAGTTCATTCGTGGAAAACATTTTTCCGACTTTCCTCTCATTCGGAGGGATTTACCTTCTCTCTCTCTCTCTCTCTGCATACTCTCTCAACTTGTGTGGTGTCGATGACTCTTGCCAACGACACCACTGCTCTCTGACGGATGATTAGGGGGTTAATATGAATTTTAACTTTCGTGCATATTAAATTTGTCACGAGACCAGAAATGTTTCATGAATTTTCATTGTGGAATATACATGCTAAGTATTTCTTTAATCTATTTTGTTAATACGTAATGACTCGTGTAATACAAATAGCGAGAAAAAAACTGTCGTTCATTTAAATGCGGTGGCTTGCATCATTTGAAATGAGGTGCCAACGAGTTGTGGTGGAAAGAGCGGTGTTTACATTTGCATGGCACAATGAGAATAGTGGTTGTCGTCCCTCCGAGAATTATCTCTGTGCAAACAATTTGTTCTCTCAATGAGACTTCATTGTGATGAATAGTTGACATATAAAGCACGAATGTAAAACAAGGATATACGAAAATTAAAAGAGACATACTAAGAGATACAAATAGAGTAATAAGCAAAGTCGTTTCAGTTCAATTTCTAGGTCATAAGAGACGGGAAATTTAACTTCTCTTGAACGGGAATTATATTTCTTGTTAAAGATAAACATTTTTGCATCAATAAAGATAAATTGTAAATGTAATTAAAGAGACTAAAAGGCTCATCGCATTAAAAATTGTTAGAAAATTAATTTTGTCACTGAAAAGCTCGAAAATATCTATTGTTTAGTAAAATGTCTGGTACAAAATGAATTTCTTTAAAATTGTGAAGCGGACTTTTATAAACATATTAGGTATATTATAAACAAGAAAAGTACAAATATTTCCAATTATAAACTTGGCATATACTACTCAACAATTCTCTTAATTTAAAAATTATCGTAATGTACCAGTTTTTTGTATATTTAACTGCAAAGCAATTTTTATTTTTGTGTGCTTTAATGCAAATATTCAGATTAATTGTATCAGTCATATCATAAATGATACCAAATTTTCAGTATTACACTAGATGTAGTAACTGGCGTGATGAATTATATGTAAAAGGGAACTCTTTATATTTCTGAACCTAAGTATCTCAAAACACGCCTCTTACATTTTTTTCGGGTCACAAAGTTATCTTTATATGGGCAATTCCACGTCAATAATTTGCATGGATTAATCTGATAAAGTAATTAAATAATATTTCATTGGTTTTGATGTCTAATAAAACGTACTCAGTCAAATTTCCAACCTTAAAAATTGCTGTCTCCGATTTTTTACAGTCAAGATTCATTTATATCGGTTTTGAAGAAAATATCTCATATTTTCTTTTAACTCCTTTCAAAAGCTAATTTCTCTTTAAAATGTCTTCCAAAAACTTTCACTTCATGGGGAATTTTTCGAGAAATCCATATATGCTTTTACTTGTTTGATCGGATTCTTGAACACATTGGCCAAATTGTAGTCGTTTGAATCTTATGCATCCAAAACACACAAAGTTTTTCGACACGAATGTATCTTATTTCTTTCTAAGTTTTAGAAAAATCTTCGCCTTTTTTGATGTCGGAGTTTCTTAGGTCGAAAAGTGAATACAACTAAAAAGAATACAACATTACTCATGTATTTTTATTTATCGCCTCAAAAAGGTTGCAATTGAAAAACTAATGGCAGACAAAATATTCTACAAAATAACTATATTTTCAAAGTTGTGTAATTAGCATATACGAAGTTTTCTTGAGAGTGAAAATTAAACTGTGAATGCATTTATTTGCTTGAAGATATGCTCGTGAATTAAATGTGTAAATGTAATCTTCTCGCACGACTTTTTCTGTGGAATCCGAATCTGCCCATAATATTTTCTAAAGCATACTTACTACGGTGAGAAGTTTCGAAAAAGTAATGATTAAGTCATGCATTAAATCCCTTATTTGTAGTTTTATTGAATTTTAGACCTAGAACACATCGATACGCGAAGCAATGAGTGTAATCTTAAAATAAGATATTAAAGAACATTCTTTAATTGAATAAAGAAAGAAACGACACGCATACTTGGAGATGGAAATTTGGTTTTGAAAATGTAGTTTGTTTTGTAAATACTCATAGAACTTGGTGAAATTTTGTTAAACAGAGTAGACTTGGTAAGTTTCTAACAGTTACGAACAGAATTTCACGCGTTTTCCGTCAAATCTGTATGCAGGAAATAGCAGTTCATTGAAATTAAGCATCGCTATCGACAGACGAGTAGATACCTCTATACGAAACTACATGAGACGTAGTGCGAAGGAGCTGGGAAGATGCCAATTCAAAACTTCGGGCGACGCTAGATAAATTCCACGAGTATATACCACATCAAACCACAGGTAAGAGATAGCAAGCAAAGACGTTATTTAATACTGTACTTAATAATAGTAACTTATTTAAAAAGTGACTGGCTAAAGAAATGGTCTCCTATCAGTACGTTACGAAAGAATATTGACTTTTATGAAGCATCCGTTTTTCCAAACTGTAATGTAAGCTTGATTGGGAAATGCATTTGATAATCAGCAGAAACTCCCAATACGAATTAACAAGGGATACTTCCCCACTTCTCCTTGTATGGATCACTAATCGAGTGGAGTGCCTTTGCTGGAGTGACAAACGTGACGCATTGATCCTCCGGAACAGGATTGTAGATGATGATAAACAAGGTGCCATTCGCTATAACCGCTTCACCGCTCGTAGAGCAAGTAGATGCATCACAGGACGGGACATGGTGCATGATGCCGGAGGAGCAGAGAGAGAGAGCTTGTTAGCAAACACTCGGAGAGCATCTGGGAATGAGGCGTAGGGATCGATCATCTGCTGACAGCTCGAGTCGCGAGAAGTAGAAGAGAAGATGAGTGGGAAGGGTTCATGACGGAAACCCACGCTTTAAGAAGAGTTTGCAAAGAAAATGATGTTATACATGACATTCACAAGATAAAATCATTACAATTATTAAAATGATTTTTTTATTTACCTAATCACAAGATGAGAATAGAACTAAACTTCATCATATAAATCCCGACAGGACTAACCATTATACAAGGGTAAGTCAAATGTATCTGTACGATCGTGAATGAGCTCTATTTTTCAGTTTAATATTTCTAATTATTTTATTTTTTCGAGTTTTTGTGATTCGGTAATTGTATTTATATCCTAACTTTCATTGTAGTGTAAAATTATTTTTTCTGTGTGAGTGTTAAGTGAAAAAACACTAAAAACATTTCCTGAGGTTTCCAAACCTAACGGACCGAATATAATTTCATATTGTTTTTATTCAAGTGCTTCATTCAAAGGTGTAATAAAGTTTACGTAAGTACAAACGGAATCATAAATTTAACTTCTTGGTGCATTAATATTAATTATTTTGGTGCATTTAGATTTTCTGCTGAGTATACTATTATATCATTATTAACTTACAAATAACGTACTCTATTGTTGCGCTGCGCAAGTTTCGTCGCCGTAAAATGGATTATTCGAATATTTTATCACTTTGTAGACATACCTTACAATATATACGATGAAACTCCCCCATGCATTAATACGTAGAGATGCATGTTGTTACGCCGAGGCATTACACGCAATGTTGTTTATGCCGTCGTCAAGACGAAAGTTTCAGAGGCTCAAGATTCAAGGCCAGAATAATAGACACCGTTCGCAAGAAAGTCTCTAAATACGATGCAATTTATAAACATTAGGAGATTCCATGATACGCACACGTCGTATGTATGATCAAGCATACGTCGTGTGTTTATTAGAAAGTTTCGAGAAAGCTTGAATAAACGAACCTCGACGATGTGTTACGTCATTAACGCGTCGAGGATGTTTGGTTAGATGTTCTTCTCTTAAAGTTTAGATTATTGCAACAGCAGCGGCTAGAAATTCAGTACGACGGACTCTCTTGATGAGGAAGCATCGTCTCCGATCCTAACCTCAATATCAAAAGATCCAGTTCTGCGCAATCGCCCGATCTGCGGCGAATCTATCTTCAGACGCCACGATACGCTCTCTTGCGACATTCTGCGAACTTCTCTTCAGAAGCTCAGACGCAGCGCCACCATACGGAGGATCTCAGAACCTCGTACTCAAGCGCCACCACGCGGCCAAATTTTGAAGACTCCCGTCGACCAAAAAAACGCAACGCCACTTTGCGGCAGACGACGGAAGCTGTCTTACCAACCACAAAGTTATTCAAAGTCGTGAGTTGTATAAAGGAAACTGTTGACGTTACTTTTATGCCCCTGTTGTTGTCACCCTGGTGCTTTAGTTTCTGTCATTTGTTCATACTCCAACTGAAAAATAAACCTTGTCCTGTTTCCTACTGTGGTATGCGTACCACTAAGTCATATTTGCCGCGGTCGCAACAGCTGTCGGGGCAGCTCGGGCCGCCCCGGCCGACGTCGTGCCGGACGCACGCAAGTGAAACAAGCGAAAGAGGAGCCCCTCCTTCCCCATCAGGCGGCCGGCGCAGCAACTCGCCGCGCATGGCCACCGCCACCGCCGCCATCAAGCTGGCGGGAAAAACCGCCACCGCCGCCTCCAGGGCGCCGGGTATATATAGGGCGGCAGAACGACCCTTAGTGGAAGAGGAAGCGGAGCGAGCCGAGAGAGTATAACGAGTCACTACAGCCTACAAGCCTCATCTGCAACGACTTGGAAAGATGTTTACTATTGCCAAAACACCGACGACAAATTCAATGTATTTATTTCAACATTCCCAAAACATCACACTTGTAACTTTCCAATAAAACGCAAATTAATTAACACGCAGAAATACAATAGATGGATCGACTAAGGGATAACCATTTCTCCCAAAAACAAACGCCGTTTATATTATCTTTCAAAACTCTATATGAAACTACCCGAATTCCATGATTATTTCCCTAAATTTAAGACTACACTCACTATGCAGTTACTGTTATGGAAAATGGCAGGCAGGTACTAAAATCGAACAACCGGACTTAAACCATGTGGAATATTGTTAAGAATTACACATCACATGAAAATCGCGAAGAAAATATTTCTCTACTAGACGATGGCAAAATCGTATCAAATCCACTTGACATCGCAAATTTGTTTAATTCTTATTTCTCAGAAGTAGATAAAACAACTAATCAAATATCTCAAAACCAATATCCTACGATTACCCCACGTGCCCCATTCTATGTTCACGTCCTAAACTAACGTCAGTGATATCATCAAAATCATCAGTTCATTTAAAAATATTTTCAACAGGCATAAATTGTAAAATTGTTAAATTCCCGAACGAATTGTTAAATTTTCTTCCCACGTTATATTAAATCCACTCATAAACATATTTAATAGTTCTTTATCGGAAGGGGTGTTTCCTAACATATTTAAGTGAGGTAGTGTGAAACCTTTATAAGAGAATGGAAACAAACACAATGTTGGTAATTATCGACCAATGTCTCTACTACCCACTTTCTCAAGAATCATTGAAAAATTGTTTTATAAGCGTCTTTTAGATTTTCTATCAAAAAATAACTTACTTTCTGCCGATAAACACGGATTTCGAAAATTCTTTACCACCACCAGCGCCATATTTTCTTTCTTATATGTTACCACTTCTCTTGCCCACGGAGAAAATCCTCAGGGTGTTTTTCTTGATTTATCTAATGTATTCGACGTCATTGATCACGAAATTCTCCTTTCAAAATTACAATCTTTTGGCATTTGTGGACTTTCTTGGCAACTGTGGCTGACTTCCTCTATAAAAGATAGATATCAACAGGTCGAAATATCATATACCAAAAGTAAAGTACTTCAGCATTGCCTTTTAGAAACAAGGCAACTAACTCGCGAAGTTCCCCAAGATTCAATTCTCGGTCCTATACTTTTTTTGTTGTATGTGAATGACATGCCGTCTTCCACATCAGATTGCAAAATGGTTCTTTTTACCGACGACACTAATCTACTATGTAAACACGTCAAAAAGTTTTGTCTAACCTCTCGGCTTGGTTCCAAGCAAATCGCCTCATTGTAAACACTGACAAAACAGTGTTTATGTCATTTCACAATAGTATTACAAAATCTTTACCCCAGGTTTCTCTTTCCTTAAACGAAACACAATCAAAAACTGTTACTAATACAAAGTTTTAAGGTCTTCATATTCAAGACTATCTCAAATGGAATTGTCACGTTGACAATCTTAATTCCAAATTAAGTAAATTGTGTTACGCTTTACGAATCTTAGTTAATACTGTTAGGCCACATATATCCGTTGCGTATATTTTGCAAATTTTTACTCCCATTTAAGATACGGCGTCATATTCTGGGGCAATTTTGGGCAGAGCGTCCAAACTTTCAGGATTCAAAAGAGGATTGTTCGGATTATTTGTACATCTCACCCCCGATTCTCTTGTAAACGTTTATTCAATGAATTAAATATTTTAACACTTCCCTGCATTTACATTTATGAAACTTTCGTGTTTGTTAAGACCGAATTACTGAAGCACCATCTTTGTTTCATGCAAAACAATGTTGTTCACGAACACAATACTCGCAATAGGAATAATACTCATCGTGTCAATCGCGCTATGTCAAAAAGGGTCGTATCATTCAGGATTCGTTCTATATAATTCCCAGTCCAAAAATATAAAAGATATTATTAAATTGAATCTCTTCAAATCCGCAGTTAAAAGCTACCTTCTGCACCTGTTTAACACAAAACACAAAATTCAGCCAGAAGACAATCAACCTGAAGATGTGAGGAGCTGGGAGCAGGATCCTAGGAACAGCGTTTTCACAAGAATTAATGTAAAGAATATCACTTCAATAAAAAATACACCTATTGTTGAAGCAGAATTAATCTCATTGGAGCTTATAAAAAACAAGATTTCATTGTCGTGAAGAATTTCAATTACCTCGCCAATAATAAGTACAATCAAGAAATAAATCACACTATTTATAATGTGAATGTTAAATAAATGTTTCAATATGAAAAAAATGAGCATAAAACAAATTATATACGATACAATACGTATTTTTTAGTCTTCTCCTCGTTGCTCGTAAAAAAGGAGCCCTAAAAATATACAATAAATAAGAAACAGATGAGCTACAATGGTTATTCGACTGTCAAGGCCGAGCTATCGCCGTGCGCTCTGACGCAGGAATTCTGAAATATTTCCTTCGAAAGCTAATAATCTTGAGACCGGGAACTGGAGCGCCCTGGTGGCGTAAGTTTAAACTACCCTTTTGCGAGGGAGTAACGCCTTGGATAATTTCGCTGTTTTCACCACGGCTTTCAGCCGGTTACTGAAAAATATACTGTATCTTCAAGGCGGGAATGTCAATTTTGGAGAACTGCGCCGGCGCAACTCGCCCTGGTTAGCAAGAGTTGGCTGATCGTCGTCTCAGGTGCACTTAATCTGTTACCTGCACGATCTTTTTGAAACAGCACCAGTGATTCTTCACTGTAAAGGAATTTATTGATTTTAATATGGCACGATTGTGTACATTAATTCTGTAACCCCATCCTGGACTGGGTTTTTCTCCGGTTTTCCTTCAGGTAGAGGTGGATAGTGTTATTTAATCGTTACGAATTATCAACAATACTTTTCGAATGATTTATAGCTTCATAATAATACGTTCTCGTGAAATGACTTTTCTATGTTTTATTAAAAATAATATTTTATGGTATTTGTAAATACTATAACACGTGTCGAATTTTTTTATCGTTAGGAGTATGTTGAAATGTTAAATCTGCCTCTGCCTTAGAGCCCTTGATCGGAATTGATGGGATGGTCCCTTGCTTGCTTCCGGTGAGTAATTTAGTTTGTTGTCCTCCATGTGGTCACACACAGTTTGTAAATGCTTTTTTGACAATAAAGTTTATATAAATTTTATATACATTTGTTTTAATCGTCTATGTATTGGCTTAACGGCTTAGTGTCTTTGCGAACCATCAGACGACTCCGTTCTCCTCACTTATGGAAGCTTTCAGTGTTTTTCACTTCAGGTCAGTCTGCGCTGTTGCGAAATGAATATGGAAGTACCACTCTCACATTGCATTAAACAAGACCAGCGTTGCGTAACTCGTTTTTCTATGGTTTGAATACGTACCAAGAACAGAAATCACATGAAGACTCTCAGACATATGGATGCAATGTTTTACGCTAGAAAAATTATTATGAGTAAATTGAATCGTTTAAAAGAATTGTTAAGGATGAGAAAAGAGCTGTATTTCCAGTCACATCTATTCAGTGTAACATCATCAAGCAAGTCTGGTGTCTGAATCTTGATAACCGACGAATGCGTTGATAAAATGGTAAATCATATGCACATGTCAAGGTGCTGCATTTGAAATATCACTTGAAACTATGTCAGCACCAATTGGACTGACACATCAACTAAAATGAAAGTGTTTTGAAACTAATCACTGATGATAAACATAGGGAACAGACATCGTATCATGAAATGCAAACGCCTCAAATCACCAGCAAAAAAGAAATTCTACAGTCAACCCTCTGGAAGGGTGATGATAACATTTTTTTGATCTCGCAAAAGGGAATTCCGGAACATAAACAGGAAAATGGTTCGGCAGTAACCAGTGAACGTTACTGTCCAGAGTCGTATTACCATCTGTTAGGCTCAATTAAAATCAAAAGGCAGTACATGCGTTATTTCCTGTTAAAGCGAAAAAATTTTCTCAGTGTATCTAAAACGTTGTCTCACAATGTATAAAAATGTAGTGCACATACTAACTAATTTACCCTCGTATATTGATTGTACAGACAAAATGACGAAAAACATTGTATTGTTCTTGTGAGTTACTCTCTAAATCTACAGTTTGCTTGAATCTCATTTGTGAAGTTAATTGAGGCAATATGTAATGACTCATCAATGTTCAATTACTTATATGTTTTATTGTAATACACTTTACTAACTAGAACAGAATACTAAATAATTTTATAATTAATATTAATTAAAGAATTTGACATGATAGGATATTTGAGATGAAGGGAACTCCTGTCAGAGATGAGTAGCGTCGCAGCGCAAGCAGACATTTTCTGCGTCACGTAATATTTTTCTACATGAGCTTTTCGCGCTGAAAAAAAAATAGTTTTTAGAGTTAGCATATTTTGACATTTCTCAAAGTTTAGCGGTCAGATAAGTTCTTTATTAAAATATATAATGAAATTGCGTTATGCGAGATAATTTATGATTGTGTTTGAGTGAAAAAGAAAAAATCAGTTTCAAAAGGTATGTTGGCCGAGTTTGACCTTCAAGAAAAGTGACAAATAATGTAACTACTAGAGTTTATTGTGACAAAAAAGTTACTTGTTGATGTTTTAAAATAGGAAAAGTGGTCGTGGATAAGAAAACCGAAGAATGGGCTCCAAAAAAATCCTAGGGGTCAGAGAGTGTACGAGAAAGTATTATACTTTAGAGAATTAATATTTTGATTCTTTCTAGATTTTCGAATTCTAAGTTTTTCAATGTGCAATGTAATATAGAACATAATAAGTCTATGTGTGATACTGTTTTGTGAAAATGCGTACACAAAATAAATCTACTTATTGCAAAACTCGTGTACTTTTGTGCGTGTTGCAGGATGATTCACCAAGAGAATAATGAAACAAATCAATGTTTTCAGAATCCATACACTTTTGTTTTATCCCTAACAAGAGGAAACTATTCTATTTGCTTTGAAAACTAAGTAACTCTGGTATCCCGTCTCCTCACCACTCACAAAACTTCTCGTTGATAAACACTACCAACTTACAGTTAAAGTGGAGACATAATTCACGATATGTCAAAACAATGTAGCACGAGCACTTTGTTATTACAAATAATGAAAAACTTGCGAGAACGAATATTTTTGACTCCTGAGATTGATATCCTCATTTTCTATAATAATGTCACCTTAACCTAGCAAGAGCCATCAGCCCAACTCGATCCTCCAACCCCGTGGCGCGTTTTAAATTTCTTAACTTCTTTTATATTTAATTAATTTTTGCAAAAAGATAAATTTTTGTTCAATTCATGATTCTGTGAGAAAATGTCTTGTTTCATTATTTTAAGGTTCTGTTGTACGATTGATATCGATTATATTAATTGGAGATCTTCCAAATTATTTCTATTTACAAGAGACACACAAGTTTGGGTGAAATAAAGTCTCGTCAGCGTGTAGTGCAAGAGGATTTGGAGAATACGCTGTTGGTCCTATTCTAGAAATCATTGTCGTATGAAAAGCGTGCGACTGACAAATACTGTTCAAGTTCGTGATTGTAACAGTAATGCGCGATAACGTACCTGTTTTCTACTAAATATTTATGACTTTGAACTTCATAGCTTATCAGATGGCTAGGGTATAGATATGTATTGAACAAATGTGATGGTTTCTTTAATTATCTTTCAAAAGATGAGAGTCAGAAGAAGTACGTGGAGTGGAACTTAATCAATAGCTTCCATTAGCCGAGTATATTTATGTGATAATGATGGAAACGGTTCCTCCTCGTATTCTCTGAAGTAAAAGTGGACATTCGTGGCTACGAAGATTTTCTAATCAATAAAAAAAAATCATTCTTGTATTACTATTTTTATCAGTCAAGAGCAAAGTATTTTTGCTATAACTTGGACACCTGAATAATAAATTATTCCCCCCAGGGGACTTACATCTAGTAAGTACGTGTTTGGCGAACACGGGGCCCCGAGCTGAGTCTGGCATTACTTCCACTTACTTGTGCCATGCTCCTTCCTTTCTCTTTCCTGATCTCCCTTGGTCACCTCTTGTTCTTTTCGATCCCGACGC
>NNCF01134106.1:19199-47772 GCA_002313205.1 Laupala kohalensis | reverse complement strand
AAAAAAAAAAAAAAAAAATATTCCCATTAGTGATTAAATCTTAATGTAATTCAAATTAATTTTTTATCTCTCAGTGAAATATTTGTAGCGGGAAGCTACATACCAACAATGTGCAATGGGCAAATAGATACGTATTAGTTAACATTAAAAATATTAAATTGACATTATAATAAAACATTAGTCGACTAGAATATTCCATCAATAATTGACGGTTTTCGACTACAATGGGTGTTGAACAAATGAATAAATAACTAATATAAAATAAATAAAGTAACCAATCAAGAACGAGGAAACTAAACAAGTGACAGTCGAACGCGAAGAAGACAGACATTCTTGCTAGATCCGCGACAGGGTACGGACGTCCTCGTGCTATCAGCAACATAAAAAGTGTAAAATCTACCTCGAATGGTGCAGTATTTTCATTAACTTGCAACTGATGAGTGTAAATTCAGTGCGCGATTCAACATGAAGAGAGACATTCAGTGATAACTGCTGATAACAAGAACTGTGAGTACGACGACTTAAAGTCGTGAAACTGTAAGAAACTGCAGATTAATCTATCTTGCAATACAACAGTTAATTTATTTGTCTATCGACACTTATAAATTCTCGCTAATCATTATTTTTCTCGGTCAATCAACATTTATTAACTTTCAATAATTGTGATTTATCTCTGTCAATCGACATTTATCTATGTGAGAGCAAACGTAATCAGTCACAATCAATTCATTTTTACCGATTGCTATCGTATTGATATTGATTCCTGCTGACTATTTCTCAATTTCATTCTTATTTCTTGTTTTAATTCTTATGTATTTCAGTGATTTTAGTACTATTATGTCAACTATTCAATTTATAACATGTCCTAATTATGTATGTATTATTTTGTACATTTAATGTTTTCTTTATTCATCCTCAACTGACGAAAACGCCCTTTGCAATTGTTGTGTCAATAAACCAACCGCTGTTTATTCTTAACATAATTTAATCTTTTATTTGTTTATTCAATTTAAGTAACGTAGGTCAAAGTTAAAATTAATCAATTGTTTTGTCAGGCGTTGTTCCTTGCGTTCGGTATCAGTAAAATATTAAGTTTATCCTTCTGAAAACTTAACTATATAAAAATTGGAGTCAGTAAAACAAAACAAGCATAAACAACTGTAAATTCTACCGAACACTGAACACCACAAACTTCAACAACAAAATATTTATACATTTAATCTAATACATTACACTTTATTATATTACTGCGAAATGTGATATTTCATCGCAAAAACGCGTTGAACATATATTCAACATATATACATATATACGCGTTGAATATATATACATATGTTACGTTCCAAATACTTAATTGAATATACTTCCCGAAATAAATGATTTTGTGTCATTTGTGTGTTAGGGACGTGAACCAAAAGAGTATATTTTATTTCCTTTTCATGTCTCTCAAATTGACAAGAAATACTCTTCCATCGAATGTGTTATTTGAGGAGAGATGTTTTAGGAAGGTGCTAGAGAAAAAAATTGTAACAAAACTTCGTACTGAATTAGCTATATTTCTGGAAACGCCAGGGAATAGTCTGATGTGAATAGAAGATTTAGATGTGCTAAAAACAAGTCCACGACTTCATTCTCCTGCGTCTCCCGAGGGAGGAACTTCCTAGATGTAATGAGCAAGAATGAATGAATCTCCGCCGGGAAGCATGCTTTATTGAAAAACATTCAAATATAGACTTTTCTTTATTCATTGTGTATTAATAATTATGACTGAAAGGAATTAAGATGGAATCCTCAACAAGAAATCTGTCAATTGTAAGACTACTGCCTGACAAATTTGAGACATTAAACGCTGATTTCATAAGAAATATTCAAAAACACATGCAAAGAAAACACAAACATGTCGACAAAACTAAAGTCAATGTGAACGATTTCAATTACTTATTTCTTAAGACGTCATTCAGTAATAGTACTGTGACTAATAATGTGTGCAATTTTCACCTATATGTCAAATAATATTACAGTCGAAAATCATAATTGAGAATTTTAATTGAAATTTCAACAATATTTAGAACAATTTCAATAAGCTTGAAATGAGTTTTACGCCCTCTTTTTATCGTCTTTTATACACTATGACCTTGTTTCATATATGATACATGTTTTTTGTATTTTATCTCCTCTGTATCTTCTCTTCTTTTTTAGTCATCAGTATTTTGTAGATACAACTGTATCCCAACGCCTCTCTGTGCCAGCCGCCAATCCATTACACAATGTACCCTCCTTTGTTAACAACCATAACTGGAACATCATTTTCATTCTATTCAATGAACAATGAAGCAAAAGAGTTTTCAGTTGGAATCGACACTTTCTAAAACGTCGTCTATGAATGAAGAATTCCTCCTACACAGAATACCGTGTAGATAGACAATGGATTATAAAAATTTACCTTCGACTCAGCGCAGCACACAAATAATGCACGAGCTGGTGATTAATGGAAACTGGGAAAATAAAAAACAATGAATATTTAGAGCAATGTAATAGGAATAAAAAGTTACTACTCATAACTACATTTGATGTCAGGGTGTATCCTAAGATCACATATTAAAGGCGTGCACTTTTTCGAGAAATTGCCTATAATTATGATGTGTCCTAATATATACAGTCGCGAACATATCACAAAGACTTAAAAACAATAACATAAAGCTATATGAGCGTAAGAAAAAGACAAATTGTATACTCTAAATCTAAATTTTAAAATTTTCCTTCCATAGTAAATGAAACAAATCAAAATTTGACTTAAATGACAAACGAAAAAAAAAAATCTATGAACATTTTCATGGCAAAATCCGTAAATATAGATTTTTTCTCAACGTTATAACATCTTACTCCTATAACCTCCGTAGCCACAAGTGTCATTCCGAGTCTGTAGCTCAGGGGAATGCGCTTGCTGTGTCATCTTGTGGAACGACCGAAAACGTCAAAAACACTGATTCGTTTTCTCCCTATAGCTTCATTAACAGTAATAATAATTTTTTTGTTTATCTAGGGGGTTCCCAAGGCTCTCTAGCGGCTGGACAGAAATATGTACATCAAGTAATGCAGCGTCGTGATAAATTTTGATATGAGAACATGGCGTCAAAAGAATCTGCTGTAGAGTATTGGTTATTATCAGTTATGCAAAATAAAGAAGTACAGTTGCCGCACTTTTATGATGAATAGTAGAGTTATTAATTAAGTCGCACGCACTAGACAACGACGAGTTTCTCTTCGTTTTACACAGTTGACTACAGGTTAATACGATTCCATTAATTGCTGCGTTTACAACAGAAAATCTAGATTCTCAGTCGAACCTGATTGTGGAGAATTATGTGTCCTGCGATATTGACGAATGATGAAATAAGATACAGTATGTGTATTTTCATGTCGAACAAAGATGAGAATCGCTGTTAAATAATTTTCTCTCACTTTATTCGCTCCTTGGTGAACTGTCTTCCTGCAGGTGAACAACTTGCATTTGAGCAATCGAACAAGCGATGAGAACTTTTATATAAAAGACATACAGAACCAAGGATTCAGATTGGTCGAGTTTGTGGTTAAACACATTAATGAAGGTTTTACTAGAATTTACTCCCTTATTAAAAATATTGGGAAGAAAGTTGTTTGGAACCATAACTACTTACCTTTTTTCCTATAAACCAATATTTCTTGTGTGTTTTTATTAGAATTGCCTACAAATTCATAAACCATATCTCGCTTGTCAAGAGAACTCAAAAGCTCATGGACTCCCTTCATGTTGTTAGATTTATTAGAACGTCTAATACATACGTACATTCCAGGATATAATCATGAACTTTAACTTATTAACCAGAAACTTACAAACAACAATACAATTGTCGCTTTGCATTCCTGCATAGGTAAACAATATTATCTGTGAGCAGAACTGGTGCAGATTACGTCTCTTACTGCACCAGTTAATGTTACTTATACTAAAAACGTACATACTAAACCAGTGACTAGTGCTCATAATATTTACATATAGATAATTTTGAGAAAATTATATAATGAGCACTCTATTGTACTTTAAGAAATTTTGTATAACCCATTTTGTAAATTTATTTTTTGTAGATCTTCTTGTTCTACCTAAAATCTTTAGATAATTTAGTTTTTCCCTGGTTCTCCTTCTTGAATTGACATAGCTGTAACTAAGACTACTATATCTATAAAGTAAGGATTCGTAAGCCAATATTTGTTTTATACTTAGCGGAATCAATTTTTTAAAATTTGTAATATGAACAATCTATTTTGTATGTTTATTATATGTACCACTCCAAGCTATCTTCATATGTACATTTAACATTTTAAACAAATTATCTACATGATTTAATAATTTCATTAATACATTAATTGCGATTAATACTGCACAAACATCTGTGAACGAAGGGACAGAGGTAAAGAAAATAGTCTTGATAATAAATGCAAATGTCTATAAGTTAGTTTCATGCGATTTTCCCGTGATAATAAATCACACGGGTTTAGCTCATATTCATGAGTAAGATAATGCATGATATAAAATAAAGTATTATATTTTAGAATATGATATAAAATATGATTTCCTTTCGTTTCATCTTTTACCTCTTCCTTTCCGAGATAACAGCATTTAAAAACTGCATCAAGAAAAGAAGCTACTCCACACATACTTTTTAAGATTGACTACTTGAGTCCTGACAAAATTCAAGCTAGTCGCCTCTTACCGTGTCGGTAAATTGATAATGCTAAATATCAAACAGAGTGAAACCTGCCTAAACTAGGAAGTGAGTGAAAGTATTATCTGCCATATTATCCAAGCAAATAAAATAGTCCTGCTAAATTAAACGAAACATTCATATTATCGTACAGCATCATAGTTTTATTCAATTTTTTTATCGCAGGGATGTGTGTCGTAGTAAAGGTGTAGTTACTAGAAAATGTTACTATCGTTATTGAACATTTAAAACCATCCTCTTCCTTCACCGTGTCATCAATTCGCCTTCAGCCCGTAAAGTTCCCATATTCCCCATATATGGCGTGTGTGACGGAGTCAAGTGACGTATCCCCTCTCCAAGTTTCCATTCTGTTCGTCTCCAGTCCACGCCTGCACCCGTGTGTAACTTTGTGACCCGTTCTAACGTATTATGCCGCGGCAGGCACATTCTGCGTCCAGAACATCTGCCACCAGATAGCAGTCCTCAAAGTCCTCGTATTGCCCTCACCCCGTTGGTACTCTTGTGTCATTGCATAGTCACACGATGACGCGTTGTCTTCCTCACGTATACTTCATCTTCGCTCAGTTCGAACTCAGTCAATTACCATGACTTAAATCACTACAGGAGAAGCAAAAGCAACTGTTGGAATTATGTTATACATTTTTATTAGAAAGAGTAGAAACAGATATATGTTCCATAATATATATCTGTAAATCGTTTGGTGTTAAAATTTTTCCAACAAATCTAAGGAATGACAAAAATATTTATCTCGAGTTAACTTTTAAATATTTAACAATTAGCGACTTTCTTCTGGGTGAGACTCATCATAAGATTTTCTTTTCCTCTTGAAAAACTACTTTATTTTTTGTTGTTATGAGTGTGAAAATACAAGTTATTTAAATGTACATATGGCAGATAATCAAGTGAATCGCTATGGTGTATTGTGTCAAAATGATTCATGATATTTACATTGTAAAGTGATAAAACAATAAGATTTAATAAAGAATAACACAAGAGTAATTCATTGTAAAGTGATAAAAAATTGCATTTACGATAAAAATTATATAGACACAAAGTAATAATTATAAAAAAAACATATAAAATAATCTGAAATTCATTAAAAATTGTGTTAACGTTGTCGCATAAAATTTGCACTTTGGTTTAAAAAGTACTCCATACAACTCATATAATAATTAAAAACAATGTTGATTGAGCACAAGAAGCACACGTCTTTCTAATTAAGTTCTTTAGTATGTGTACGCGTTTGAAATTATCTGTTTTGCATAGATTGTTTGATTTGTCTCGTTTGAAACATGCAAATGGATTGCAGTGGAGCAGAGGAAGCCCCTGTCACGCGCGTCTAGCACGTCGAGTACGTCACTCCCCACTTCCTTCACTCGCTGTGTCCTCAGAGATCTCTCATGTCATATGCATGCGGCCTCCACCTAAACAATTGCCGTCTCCCCATCAACACTCGCTGTTTGCCTTCGCAATCACTAGATATCAGACCTCTGTTACTTTAATGCTGCTTTTTATAGTTTCTTTTATGACTGCTCATTAGGAAGAAACGTGACTGGTATTGGATCATATTTACAGTTTTGTACTACTACTTTACAATGGCGGTTTGAATTAAAGGAAAATGGATGTGTACACAAGGAAATAGGAGTAACATCTTCCTTCATACAGGGAAAAATATATAAGGAATATGCATTATTCATTTTTCTGGTTATATTGTGATATCTTCTTGCTTATTAATTTTTTTGTCGTGTTTGGATACACGTAATCATCCTTGGCAATATTAACGTATTAATTTAACTGGTATTATATATATATATATATATATATATATATATATATANTATATATATATATATATATATATATATATATATATATATATATATATATATATATATATATATGTGTGTGTGTGTGTGTGTGTGTATTGCTATCTCCATAAGAAAGTATCTGTTGCGTCAAATCATAATAAATATCATTATCATGTTATTTTTTTTGTGAAATATATAGACAATTTAGTGTGTTTATAATGTGTCATCTTCATCCTGTGTAGTAATTCTTATGAAAGATACGAACGTGAACTATTAATTCAGTTGTATTGGTAGTGATCCTAAATTAATTCAAATTAATATATTCAGTAATAATTTTAATTTAATTCATTTTGTGTCATTGTTTTTTAACAAACAGACCCATCATGTTACTCGAGAGCTAACGACGCCCTACATAGGAATATGGATTGTAATATAAATGAAGAATATCAGAGTACCCTTACCCTTACTTTATTAATATTTCAGAATAATTTTAGAGAAATGAAGTAAATAGATGTATAGTATTCTGATGCTAGTAATAATAAATAATACCCCAAATAAAGTTTTAATAAACTATGAAATACTAGAAATCAACCATATTATTTTGATAATAAGATATTACTATTATCATTTATTATTGTCATTTATTATTATCATTTATTATTATCAACAGTATTATTATTGTCATACTCATAACTATAAAAATATATCAGTGTGGCTCAGTGAGTAGAACATTGAGTTACTGACTGGGGGGCTGGAACTCGATACCCGGAGCTGGGTGGGTATCTTCATCACACTTCTATATCCAGACAGACTCCCAGTCCTACTTAACCTGATGTAGTATGAGTACTGGGTCTATCCTGGGCCATTAGTGCCGAGGTCTAGTATTACCGGGCTCTTCCTCCGTGAATCTGTTTGGACTCCAGCTGTTGTGGAACTGTTTGACTTTTGACTAACTATAAGAAGTGATTGACATGTTTAAGAAAAAAATGTATGTTCTATAATGCAAGTAATGAATAAGAAAATTGAATTAATCTCAAAACTGAATATATCATTCCAATAAGTTTCCAAATGCTCTGAAAATAAAAATGACAAAGTATGTCTTTAAGTATAAATTTTTAATATCGTTTCGTCGTTTCTCTAAGACACTATGTCACTTTTATGTTTGAGTCTTTCCGCAAAATCGAGGTGCCATACGCTCGTTTCAGGCGTGACCCGGTACAACGTACAACCTACAAGGACTGCCGAGAGCTTCACTGTGCTGCTATCTAAACGGCGACCGCGATAAGCTTGCAGACGGCTTCCGGACGGTCGAACGTACTTTGCACCCTCCAACAGTAAAAATGACGTATTGCCGAATATATATACAAAGCTCGGGCTTCTCTTTCTCTCTCTCTCTCTCTGTAGTACAATTCGTTTAGCAGATCGTGAACTCGCCAAAAACGCCATTTTACGCGAAGTGCTTTTGAAAGTTTGAAAAGGCACTGCGAATTCGTCGATAGTCAGTTTCAAGAGGTATTAAATCCCATATTGATGGCTACGGTCAGGTGGCGGAATATTTCTTATTTTAGAGTCGTAATGTTTTACTTCATCAATTACCTTTGAAAATTCAATTTCATCAAAACTTAATAACTTCCACGTAGATAAAAACGGTTCAAATATCTTGGAGAGTACTTTCACTCAACTCTGCACAGTAAATATTGTTTCGCGTCAAGCCACAGCTCTCTGCCACCTGTGGAAGTCACACAACGTTCCAAACTTCTTGAGTTTAGCTCGTACAAATGGTGGAGGTTGCCTCAAGGCATGATGAAACGCTCTTGAGGAAGGTTTCTCATGCGAAATACGACGTCTCATTGCTTCCTTAATCGACTGCCGCAAGACTTATAAGCGCTTCCTGTTTCTTATGGAAGCTTGCAAAGTTGTCTCGCGAATATTCGTGTAGCTAGTGCGCTCATAAACGACATTGGAACCGCTACAACGTTCTTCCGTCTCGCTTCAGATACAGCGTGCTGCTGAATACGATAGGTTCCATCTTTTCCGGACCTTGGAATAATTAAAGAGAAAAATGAAAACATTCATGACGTTGCATTTGATATTAGTCAACATATCACACCCATAAATATTTTCCTCTATTTATGGGTGTTACACATTTAACATTTTTATATTAATACAACATTCAGTCTTTCTTTTTCTAAGAATGAGTTACTATTCCACACATGATTATACACTTTGTATAAAATTTAGTTTATTACGAGTCCCTCTAAGAATACCGTGTTTGGTGTCCGAAGTAGAATAAACTGGTTACCACCTCACTTCGTGACGTAATTTTAGTGCGTTAAATAAACTCAACTATAATAAAAATTGCTTCAACGCGCTGCTCTTAATCCAAAGATGAGTTCAATAACAATTTTATTTTTATCCCACATCACATGCAACGGTAAAAAAATGAAATTTTCTTGAGTAATCGGTATCAGAAAGTATTGGAATGCTTTCGACACATTGTTGTCAATGACTGGGAGATACCCACTCTTTTTGTTTGGTGAGAGTGAAGACTCAAAGAGCACCTGATGGTGAAACTACAAGGAGCAGAGCAAATGTATGAAAAGGATACTTTATTTAACCAAAAGTTAATAAGTATTATTTTTGCATTTATTATTTTTGTAACTGTAACTAATGAGTTTCACTTTTCATTTATTTCAAAATATTGTGTTGGATTGAAAAATATTATTAATTTTTAAAAAGTGAATAATGAAAATAATTATCTTGTAATTTTGTGTGCTAGGTACAACGGTTTTATTTATATGTGTATAATTAAACAAACAATCACTTTGTTTCAATTACGTTTTCCGTTAATTAGAAAATCCGAATACCTACGGTGAACAATTATTTGTAAAAATTCAAAGTTAAATCTTGTAAGGCCGTGAATGTACGGCGTGTATTACATACAAGAAACTTGCATGTATAGGATCATATTTTAATTTTCCAAAAAGATTACTTGTCACCAAAACTTTAAACTTTTCTTCCGACTCTTTATGACGTAAAAGTCCAACTAATAGAATGGTGGAATAATTAAAAATTTAAAGTTAAAATTGGTTTGAGTTCTGAGTCATTGAATCGTTACTGTTTTGTTGATCTAGCGATCGTGCCTACCTTACTCTAAATAATGTTCTTACTGTAACCGTGAAAAATTCGAAAGCAAGATTTTGACGAAAATATCCGGTTTGGTGATCCCTGATTCTGAAAAAGTGGTTTTTTTCATACTGTCCGTCCGTCTGTTTGTCTGTTGATGAAAGGCATGAATAAATTTAATTCACATTTCGTATTTCTGGTAGAATTTACTTGTTGTTGATGCACGTTTTTAGCACTAAAACTCTTTTAAATATTTCTCAAAAACGGTTCCAACAATTTTGCCTCATTTGTATGTGCGTAAATTGTATCTAGTATACATTACATACGCATTAGCGGAATTTTGCTTGAAAGTTTGTTACTGACGCAGTAAAATAATTTCCGTCTCCTGCACCAATACAATTGTTAACTGTTTCATGTATCTTGAATATTATTTAGAAGCGTATATGAACCAAGTAGACACTTTTGGTAAATTTAAATGAAAGATATAATGATAAATTAAATAGGAGGACAGCGAACGCACTACAGGTACGAAAATACATCATTTTCTGCTCACAACGGAATTAGAGTTCCCACACACAAAAAAAAAAAGGAATTAGAGTTACGTAACGCTTTCACGATATTAATAACACTGAGAAGTCATTAAGTATTTTGATATAATATTATGAAATATTCATATCAGATATTATAACATTATGAATATTTATTTCACTTTCAAATTACAAATAAAAGACAGTAGTAAAATTAAATTAATAATCAAAGACTTACGACCTTTAACGGACGAACAGCATATACTTTTTTATTAAAAGCTCGCAACGTAGTAAGGGTATCTACTGGCTTTGAGCACAACAAAAAAATGCAGATTGTATTTTGTGTTGAAACAATATGTACAGAAATTACAGGGAATTCTGCTCTTTCTTGCTCTTTTCCTCATATAAGGAATACATCTTTCTAATATTTAGAGAATCAGAACTTTGCTGTCCATTATTATTCCCCGTGTAGTGAGTGAGTCTGATAGGAGGGAAATGGCTTAATATGTTATCAGACATTTTCTATATCCTTCTCTGGTATTTTCCTAGAAGCACAACTTGTTTTTCTTCAGTGTCTTTATCAGGAAATTTATCTTTACAAAAAAATTTCAAAGCTTGTGTAACTCGATGCAAAATAGTTATATTTGCGGATTAATACAATCCATTGTCAGAAAGATTGAGATCTGGATTTCAGATCACTCTTCGGTTTTTACATTTTCATTACACACCATTTTAAAGTTACAGTGGACATCTGAAAATATTTTCTTTGCAGTTGTGGGGTCATTTATATTCATATATCTCTCCCTAAAATTCCTCAGGTTTTCAGCAATGCTTTTTATGGCATTCAGGTTTCCTTAGCCTTTTTCTTGTTTTAACTTTACTTTGTGGATCGATGAAACAATTATTTTCATAGTGCTCAGGATTTGAACTGGCGTACTAGAAAGTAATCTATTTCCTCTTACCATAAGGTTGAGTCTTTGTTCAAAAGGCGTAAGCCTGTAATCGGTGTTGTAGTCTTGATCACTATCTTCATCATCGTTTGACTCATTCACTGGGAAGTTGTAACCGATTACACGTTTTTAGCTTAGGCTTACTCATTTTTATACTGATTTAATGACACCTGGATGTATAAGCATAACTTTTCACAATGAACATAAATGTTTTTATCGAAATAAAGCCCTATTTTTACTAAAGAAACATTATCAATCCATAAACATAGACATAACATCAAAATATAAATAGAAGTATTTCTTTGGTCTTTCAGTTTTAAAAACATTACATATGTTTTAAATCTATTTACTGTGACAGAATGTAAAATATTAAGGACTTTGCACCACCATTAATATGTAATAATCTAATTTATAGCACTAAAACCACCCACTGATCACTTAGCAAGATACGTTTGCATCAACATAAACTCACCACTCTTATCTAAACATCTTGGCAGTTTTGTATAGGATGAGAATGATGTGGGGCTCCCAGCCGCCACTGGGTGAACCACTAACTTACTTCACCCTCAAACTCAACAGAATGATGTGTGTGTGTGTGTATATATATAATAAAAATTATGCATCATTTTTATTGTTGTATAACAATTAATAGTAATATCTTTATCTAAAATATTTAGATATCAAGTATCATAAAATCTCCATTGAGTCTTGCGTGCCATAGCCTGAAAAATATAGTGGCGGTCGAAGTGCACCGCGCGAGTAACCACTTAATCACTTACTTTTCAGTGGTGCGTTTCCTCGAGGAGTAGTACTATTTTCAATGAGGAGACTTTCTACAAAACCTTTCTTGCTGGTAAAGTATTGCTTTAAGATATTTAAGAATTCCATAGAAAAGGACAGACAAAAATATTTTAAAAAGGAACGAAATGAGGTGGATATTTAACTTTCCGTTCCGTAAGGATATGATATTTAATTTTTTATTCTTTTTCACAATTATTTTAAAAAAAGATGAGTCAATAAATAAAACATAGTTTTCCCCTCTTTTCGTTGTAGAGCATTCCGCTGCTGCAATCCTTGCAACATCTCTGTAAGGCAAGTTGCATTAACATTGATCGTCCGATATATTCGACTTATCAAGAGGAAGTTACAATGCATTTCAGCGACATAACAATCGTATTTCATTACACAATATAAACATAAGATACTCAGTCCATTTATTAATCTGATTTTTATCGTTACACATATATTTATTTAATGTAAAGGTTTACCGAACTATTTACACCAAAAATATTCAATTAATTAAATAGTATTTTTATTGACAAAATTGATATGTAAATTTGTACTTTTCATTTTAAAGAAATTGAAAAGTTGAGATAGTTTCCCGTATCACAATGACTATATATTTAATCATATCATTGATATAGGTAGGTTATTGAACTTGTAATGTACTCAAGGGAATGTAGGAAGAGGAGTTTATTGGATTCAAAAGAAACTATTAGACTACGGTGCTTTAATGTTCATAGGTTTGTACATTAAAAGATGAATCAATGAATTTTCAATTTCATTAAAGGAGTGAGGAATTTATGAAGAAAATTGATAAACATGGAATGAGCACAATTTATTTTCAATTTATGTAATTAAATTTTTAAATTATTTCAAATGATTATACTAGATTACACTTTCATATTTTCGGCCCAACTTGTATCTTCTAATGAACATTTAGAAGCGTACCTCTGTTCGTATACTTTGCACAATCGTCCTAACTGGTGTTTTTACGCGGTTGCTGTAGTTGTTCGATAAAGCATTTACGGTGTTCGCGTGATCGCTCGTCACCAAGTCATCCCGGGTTCAATTTCCAGGTGGGGCAAGATAAAATTTGTAGCTTTCCATGTCTCAGTTTAAATAGCTGTGATGAATGAAAAGTTCACCCTCTGCGGCTAACAACCACCCTCTGTGACCGCAGTTGTAATACTCGGATACAGCAATCTGGATCCTATCTAGACGTTGTTCCTCCAATCTCGGTAAATTCACGATGTGTCTAGTGAGTAAACTCACACAAAAACTGAGCCTTACTGGCACTCGTCATTCGTGGTCCTTAGCTGGCCGAAACGAGAAACATACACACGTACATACTTACAATATACAAAATATCACTAACACTATGAAAGAAATCGGTTTACATTTTTTCTATGTCGAAATTAAGAACATACGGTCTGCCATATGTAATATTAGCACTATTTGTTCAGAGTGAATTGTGATTGTATTGTATCCACACCTAATGGCATGCATCAGGTCTTCAATAAAACGCATGGACTTGATATTGTATCATATTAAGTTAAAATGTATGAATGAATACGCCCTTCGAATTCAATTCGAGGAAAATAATTTTTTTTACCGCAAATATAGGCAAAATAAAATGTAAATAAACGCTTCTTTTGTTAATGATACCAATAACAAAACAAAAGCGTGAAAGAAAGAGAGCGCGCAGTTCTCTGAGAGTGTCATGTGATCCATCTGCATGAAACATCGTCACCCGATATCTCGACGCATCGCTCCTTCAGTCTTACAAGTGGAAAGAGCGGCGTCACTCACACCGCCTTTAATGCCACACCACAACGCCCTCTCTGATGGCTCCTGTGTTTGCGAATAGATATCAAATTGGGATATGATGCATAATGCAGGATTTGCGAGCCCTCGGAGGGCAGCGCCGCGCGTGAATCAATGGAACCCCTCCTTCCCCACGCGTCGTTTTGGACGACCCCAAGATGAATGTCAATGCACCTCCACCTCTCACGATGGAGTATTAAGGAAGAAAAGTGGTGGCACCGGTGACACTGAGGTCTGTGAAGGAACGGAGGAGAAAAAGTTCCAAGGAGAACGGTGATCCCTACAGCCCTTAAGGGATTTCATTTTAATAGTGCAAACCATCGCTCTCCTGAGTACTCATCGTTGAGTGTCGAAAATTATTACACGACGTTACTGTCCCTCATATCGTATAACTTAATAATAATAATAATAATAATAAACATTTAACTTGAAAGATTTTATCATTTCATAAATTTATGGACAAACAATGGAATGTGACAGCAAACATTACGATAGTTTTAATTTTACTTTCTTGTTTCGAGTAGTTATGATAATGGCTTTAAGTAGAGTAATATACAATGAAAATATCACCTATAACTTTTTGATGCTTCAATGGTTCAATAAACAAAATATATTTACCAACAAACCTACATCTGATAAGTGGAGTAATTTCACCGAATGTTCTTGTTCGGAAGCAAACAGCGTCGAAGCGTCAGTGGTATAGCAACATAGTTTCATCAATAAAGTCACCCATGCCCAATATATTTCTAAATAATATAAATGTCACATTTTTTTAAATATTTAGTCAAATATATAATTTGTATCTTTCATTGACAAAATAATTAGAAACTAATTTCTCTTTTTCGTTCTGAAAAATAAGCAAAGAGGTATCACAAGGTAACTAATAATATTCATAATTCTAGGCGGGTGGCATGAAGGGCGAAAGACCTCTGACATCGTCTACGGCGGCGTTGACTGCGTAGGTAGGCGGTAGCGTAGGCGCTGCTGTAAGATATACGTTCTATGGGTTGCACGCGGCGACCTTTGGGGACGCGACCTCATATTCTGCGCCAGTGACGCTCCCCGGCGCGGCGGCGCTTCCATCCTCCCTTAGGCGCCATTCGCGTTAGCACATTGCACACCTTGGCTCTCAACGACACCAACACGCAAGCAGGTCATGTCACCAGATCAAGAATACGATCTATTGAGTATGGAGATGGGGAGTTATTTTGATAACTTTTTATCAAGTCAATTACAGTACATGTAATAAATAATGTTCATTATTTCTCCCATTCGAGGAAATGCATCAAACATTTTTTTATTGAATGAATGTCGAATAAATGTAATGGAAAATAAAAAAAACATTTGATGACAATTGTCAACTGTTTAATAAGCTTTGCATTTATGATCTCATCTGAATATACCATACAATATTAGAGCAGAACAAAATATTATTCCAACATTTCTCGTCTCGCCTGCCTCTTACTTACTATTTTGCTAAATAGACACCCCAATACATAACTTTCATTTTTCCATCACTACGTATACCTTGATTGGTTGTAATGAGATGAGCGGTATACATGACAATTGTCTGTTAATTTCGTTAGTTTTTTTAAATTTCCTATTGTAATTTTACCAATATTGAACCTGGTCACATTAAAAATCATTTAAAAGTCAAGAAATCCACGTTATATTGTTCAATATTCTTCTACAATATTTTGTTTCTTACATTTTTCAAGGTGAAATAAAGTGTTCATTAAAGGTACATTCCTAAATGACATATTATTTTCGGGTGAAAGTTATCTCATTCACTCTTTATTTAACGCAACCATTTTTGAATAACATTACTTTGTTAAATAAATTATTTTAATATAATAAATATTTTATAATTAAAAAAATGAACGTGGGAGCTTGTGAAGACTTATTCTAATGAGACTCTTGTTCTTAAGTTCCGTAACTGCAATGATTTTTTTAATCGTTAAAAATTAAACTATGCATTCATAAAAACTATTGTAATATTAAATATCAGGAAACAGGGTTACGCTCGGATTTATTCATTATAAAAATATATTCACAGTAATTTTTTATAAAATGAATTGATACAGGTTTTTCATAACTAATTTAATGTGTTAATTTAATTTATTTTAATGAAACTTATGTAAAAATATATTTAAAAGACAGAAATTATTATTTATTTGTTTTTTAACTTTTAGTGTTATTTTACTAGGTGACAGAACAATGCTCGTATTTAGCCAATATAAAAATATTTTCAAGAACATTTTTGATGAATGAATTCTTATTTTACCGATTTACCTAATATTTCTTCGATGAATTTTTATTTCTTATTATACCGTTAACGATGACTACCCTAGTGTCACGGTGTGGCGTAAAAATTTCATCATACCTTTACGAGATAGCCGATTTCAACTTACAATTATTGCTCATTTAATAAGAGTAAGGTATTGTGTTTACGATGAAAATAAGGACCTGGGGAAGACTGTTTGACGCCTGCACAAATAATTTGTTGGTTTTAATTGGCTTGCATTGAACGTCCTTGTGACCGTGTCATCCGTGGGATTGTATGCTCTTCCACCATAGGCCAGAGGTGGCAAGCAATTTACCGTTCAACGGTGCTACAGACAACCGTGGCCAATTTCCTTCAGCGAAGGAGGGTAGAATCGAGCGCTATCATTCTCTCTTATACGTGAATATAAATTAGGAGTTCGAACTTAGAAAGTGTTTTTAAACTCTGGTTAACAACACACTGGCAAGAACAGTTAATGAGGGACTATATTTCGTACTTATAATGCTGGGTGTCGTTTGGCCACTTCTCTTGTACTCTGGCGTTTAGATTTTGCTTGAAAATTTCAGAAAAATATTTGCTCCTTATTCACATTTAACCGAACATTGGTTTGTGTGTCTCATATTGTCAGATTTAAATGAGCAGTTTTATGCCTGGAAGTTGTTTGGGAAGATTTTGAAAATTATTTTTACTTAAAATTTCAAAAATAATAATTAAGACCCATTTACCTTTCTTAATCGGGTAATTAATGAGTTTTATTCGCTATTTTTACTGCGTTAAACAATTAATGGTTTTTAAATATACATCCTTTATTCCATGAATAAGAATATTACCAATCCTGATTGTTACCCTCTGCTTACAGTTAAAAGACTTTCTAAGAGACAATCTGGTCTTTACATATTACAATGTAATACCTGTTTTATATATCACCTAAACTTGAAAATTGTGAAAATAAGATAAAACTTCCGAAATTAAATTTTAGTTTATTTAGATAACACAGCTATGAATGTGTTACAACATTTTAAAGGAAGAGTATTTCTGATTAATACACTATGATAATTCATACCTATTAACTTGACTCATTAGTTGACTCCTTCGACTTGCTAGAGTAAGAGAATAACCTTTTTCAATTTTTAAAGACAGAATTTAAAAAGCTTTTACATTTTTATTTAAAAAGATGTTTCATATATATTTTTAGTTTTCCATCTACGGACTTTCATCCAATAAACCGACGACACTGTCCTGAACTTGTGGGGAGAACTGACCAACAATTACGAAATAGTCTTGGTAATGATAAAATGTCTAATGACTAAACAGGACTCATAAATGTAAAAACAACAAAGTATTTATTGGGTTGGTGTGTACTGTTACTTTAAATACTTTTTAGCTTTTCTATTGAACATGACATCTACATGGATGTCCTTCCGCAACACGGTAGAACATAGCAACTCTTCAAACAATAGAGGAGCGTTCTATTAAATGGCTGCAAAGTTTTGCTTCCATAAAATATATGATTTTCTTCTCGTTAAATTTGTTATAGGGTAAAAACAGTTTGTGTCGAAGTAAAATTAATTTCGTTTGAGTCTTGGTAGTGATGGCTTTGTGAGTGAATTCCATGAAAAGTGTGTAAAGAAAAAAATTTAACTTTTATAACCATTATATAATGCGTAATTCAATTTTAATAATGCAATATTAAACTTTTTATAATAATCATTACACAATAAGATGGCTTACATAAATAATAAATTTGCTATTGTTTGCTTAAAAAATGACATGCAGTCTTAATAACCGGATACGAGGATTTAATAATCATAAAATATTTTTATGATAGTACTCGAAAATCATTTAATAAATATACCTTATGTAATATTAAATAACATCTCTTTTCATATTTTAATGTTTTATTTAAAAAAATGAAAATTCTAGAAAGTCAAAATATCATTAGAATCAAATCCAAACGATTAAAACAAAATATTAATTTTTTTCATCGAAATGAAAAAAAATTATTACCCATTTGAAAAAAAAAATTGTAATAGTCCCTCGTGACCGAAGACTTGTTACCTTTGATTACTATCATAAATATTTCCATAGTAGACTGGTAGCTTTATTAAGTGTTCTCTGAAATTTTCAAATCTGACGAAGCACTATTTGAGTGTGATCGCATTTCCTGTGTATAAAGAGTGCAGACAGACTCTGCAGGCGCTGCACGCCGCCACCGCAGCCCATGCACGAGCACCCACCCGACACCAGAGCCAGTGGCGCGTCCTAACACGATTACCGCGTGTGTGTTGTCATAAAAGCGGCTAAAATCCTGTTACCAGAAGCTTCATTCGATATCCAGGTAGTCAACGCTCCTATTGTCTCATTTCTATTGGATTTCGCGCGACGGTGGCCAGACACATTGGCCAGTAGACAGTGAGAATGGGGTGGGGATATCGGTTGTGACAACGCGGCATGTTACGAAAGCTTGACGATGAAAACTCTGTAGGAAAGCTAACGTATTATTCGTACGAGACAAAAATTAGTATTACTTTATATGTCAATACAATTTTTCAAAACCAGAAGTGATTCTTTACTGGCGGAAAATTTACTATTTCTAACTGTAATTTCAATTAATACTTCGTAGGATAAATAATTGGAAATGTCCTTTTTACTTTTTTTAACAAGTTGCGGAAACCACCAAGATCAGTCTCTGTGAGTTTCTATACGACAGTACATTCATTATCTATCCTACGAGAATTTGGGAAAATAATATGGGAAATAAGAAAACATATAATTTAAAAAATAAAATGTGTTTATATTTATACAAAATAAGTGACAGAACGAACTCAAACAATAATGTGAATAAGAAATTTAAAAAAGATTAAAACAAAGGGTTCAATTAAACAAAATTAGAACGAAATAATGGTCTATAATGCTTACACCTTCATATGTGCGGGGGACGGAGAAAACTTCATAAGACCACTTTGCAAAATCTATTACTTTAAAAAACATACTTATGAGAAAATTTAGAACATTTAGAACTGTAAAATGTGTAATGTGTAGAATGAAAATATCAATGAATTTAGCGTCGAAATTGATAGAGTGTGTGATGATGAATGTAGTTAAGAAGTGAAGGGTTGATATATTGCCGTCCTTGCGTTGAGACATAGGCAACAATAATGTACAGCTGCAGCACACACCAGCGTAATACGAGATTACAATATCATGGGTTTAGTATCACTAGAGGCAAAGAGGATGGGAAGAGGAACGAGCAGGGAAAGGACAGAGGATGATTGAATGAAGGGGATGCGTGTTGAGTTGAATGACGTAGACTCACTCATTACCTTTCTCCCATCGGTCAGCACGTCCACAAACATAATTTTGTGCCACAATTAGCAACAAACTGCATTCTAGTAAACACGGGGTTTTGATAGAGTATTAAATATATAATAGGGGTTTAAAATAGAAAATAATATATTAATTAATAAGGTATGCGGTATAATGTATGAAGTGTTATTACATCTTTTTTTTATAAAAATAGTATTATGAATCAACATATCAAATTATAATGCTAGTAAATCTGACAAAATGTGACAAATAAAATTTTATTAATAGCAGTTATAAATGCAAATTGAATTTTCCCTTACTTTCGATTCTCATAAACAGATAAATCACTTCAGGAGCATAAATAACTATTCATAACACTTTAAAAAATAAAAATACCCTCGCCATCCATATGATGGATTTCTTACAGCAATGACTGAAGTGTGTAAAAATCAAACAAACAAACATTTATTGGTAGAATAATTGTACAAATCAGTAAGAATTACAACTCATAATAATAATAAATATGAAAGATAACCGGTCTCTACATCATTTCAGCCGTGCAAGAAGGGGATAACAACAACAAAACAATAATAATAATAACAATAATAAAGCTCTCAGGGGCGGCCTACGTGACTGTACGGAGTGTGGCGTCCCCGAGTGACTCGAAATCGCAAGTGGTCCTGGTTGGCTGTAATACCGAGTGTCCCAGGGAATTGTGTCTGTGTTCCCTTTGGAGGATAGAGGAGTGAATGGCGCACCTCACCGAAGTCCACAAGACATCGGCGAGTCACAGGTAACACCTCCACAAGACCGATCCAGAGGATAATAACCACTCTCCCAGTTAACTGGGCCAGGTGAACAATGCCAGGGCACCACTTTGGCAGGGCTACCGAGGCGACGAATGAAGTAGACAGCAGAACTAAATGAAAATTTAAAGCGCTGTTTTTACGTCTGTACTAATTAAGAAACCAACTTCACTGGATATAGGACAGAAATTCACTGCATGTTCCTGAATCTCTATCCCGCACTTGATTTTTTAAGTGAACAGCGTCTGGCAGATCAGGAAAGTGCTATAATTAGTAACATTTTGGTTCCGTTAAGTGTACAAGAACAAATTAAATGAGATGTAGGTTTGTTACAAGCCATGACTGGAAACGAAGCACTAACAGAAACAACAATTTTGTCTGTGGTTGCTGAGGAAGAGGAGGAAGAAAGTCAAAGTGTTCCAGTACCCACGTAAGTGCGAATAGATCAACAAGCAAGGTGTGAAAAGAAACAAGAATTTAATGAAGAATTAAAAAGACATCATGTGCTATTTGGAAATACCGAACCAGAAAAGAGACCCAGTCTACCAAAATTGAAAGAAAACAGAAACAGTTCTCTTTGCATTGGAGTGGCAAATAAGGAATTGGTAGAGAGGTTAAATGAAAATGTATGAATGCTAGAATTGCATTATTTAATGTACTGCGGAGCTGTCAGTGTTTTATCTCTGAACAAGCAAAAAATAAATCCGAAAGAAATAAGAACAATCTAGATTAAATTATATTCATCCTTGCTTGTAAGAATAGAGAAGAGACAGCGTAATGTGAAAAGAGCTGATTTGAATAAGATGAGCCAACATGTAAAAGGTAATGGGTTCAGAAACATGAAAAAATATTGTGAAAGTATTATGCAAGAGTTGAATTTAAATAGAGAAAATTCCGAGACGCCAGTGACAGCCTTTGATCTGCTAAAACAAAAATTGTCTGCATGTTCGAAGCGACTACAGCGTCATTGCAAAAGTTACAGGAGAAGAGAAGCCAATATAATGTTCAATTAAAATCAACGTCGTTTCTTTAGAAACATTCAGGATGAACAAGATCAAGCAGGAAAAGATCCCTCCATAGAAAAAACAAAAGTTCACCAGTACTGGAGCAATATTTGGAAGAATTACAGGTGTCACAATGTTGATGCACTATGAGTGCAGGAAGAATCGGAAAGATACAATCAAGATAAAGCCATGGAGTTTCACGAAGTGTCAGCTGATGAGATGAAGCAAGCAATAATGCGAACTCACAGTTGGAAGGCACCAGGCCCAGATGGAATTCAGAACAACTGGCTGAAGACATTTACACACATCCATCAACATATTGCATGTCTGTACATATTTCTTCCGTGTACCCTACACGTGGAGAATATATGTGATAACTTTCGGTCAAGTGAAAATGGCGACCAGCCGGGACTCGAACCCGGGTCTCTTGCTTTGATCGCAAGGATGGATTCGGATTTCACTTGACCGAAAGTTATCACATATATTCTCCACGTGTAGGGTACACGGAAGAAATATGTACTTAACAAACCTTAACACGTAGGTACGTGTGAAACCGGTAATAAAGTGCACACAGCATAGTGTGCAACCTGGTTCACTTGTCTCCTGTACTGGGATGTCTCTCAGGTCTGCCGGGGTTTATGTCTGGGTGGAAATGGTGTACAGTTGTGGAAGGCGAACCGGTGGTGTAGCGGTTAACACCCTTACGATCAAAGCAAGAGACCCGAGTTCGAGTCCCGGCTGGTCGCCATTTTCACTTGACTGAAAGTTATCATATAGCACGTTTGTTTACATACTATATGATGAATCCTTAGAGGACCCCTTCCTTTGTTACAACTGGAACTACTCACCTGCTGCCGAAGAAAGGCAAACTTCATGAACCATCAAATTATAGACCTATCACATACTTATCAACTCTATAAAATCATTACAAGTGTAATCGTCAGTTGAATTGAAAAGCATCTTTGTGAGAATCATCATGGCAGAAGATCAGAAATGATGCAGGCGAGGTGCTCATGGGTATAAGGAATAGTTGTTGATCAACTCAGTTGCGGTTGGACAGGCGTGGAAAAGACTGCGAAACATGCATATGTACTATATAGACTACAAAAATGCCTTCGATTAGGTACCGCACAGCTGGCTTCTTCAGGTGTTGATGATATACAGGATAGATAAGATTACATTTAAGATTTTGGAATGAGTGATGAAATCCTGGAAAACTACACTTCAGATAGATGACAAACAAATGGAGGGAGAAGTCAAAATAGAAACAGGAATCTTTCAAGGAGATAGTCTGAGTGCCCTTTGGTTCTGTACCACCATGAATCCATTATCACAATTTCTCCGAGCGTCTGCACGTGAATTCAAGATCACTGCAAGGGACTCTAATTTCGTCCTCAGTCACCTTCTCTTCAGGGATGACATTAAACTGTATAGCTCAACGGAAAATTGAATGAGGCATCTCCTGAAGGTTTTAGAAAACTTCTCTGGAGATATAAGAATGAAATTTGGGTTAGAAAAATGTAGAATGGTCACTTTAAAAAAAGATAAATTTACACCAATTGAGGATTTTTCCACACAAAATGCTGGAGTAATTCAGTCAATGGAAATAGGTGAAGAATACAAATACCTCAGATTTGCCCAAGGTAGAGAACTTGAACACACAAAAATAAAGAACTGCCTTATGAACATCTTTAAGACACGAGTAAATAAATTGCTGAGGACAGGTTTAAATGGCATCAACTTGTGCCGATCTGTAAATATGTATGCAATGCCAACGATACCCTATTCATTTGGAGTAATCAAGTGGAGCGATACAGATCTGCAAGATATAGCTCGATCAACCAGAGTTGCATTTACAAAAAAAAAAAACTCATGGTACGCAAAACCTGCTAAAGAGAGATTTTACCTACCAAGAAAAAAGGATGCAAGAACTGTGCAAGAACACTGCACTAAAACTTCGCGATTATTTCTTTGCCAAGAAAAATGAAAGTTATCAGCACAGAACAGTGGTGAAAACAGATCAAAATTATACACCTTAACCCCGCATCACGAGATGAGTTCCCGAGCGTTGAAGAGCGAAATGAGACCCAATTATTAGAGAGTTGGAGTAGTAAAGTCATCCATGGAAAACATTTCTACCAACTAAATAAGCCAGAAGTAGATAGCGAAGCTTCAAATTATTGGCTCGCAAATGGCAGTGTCTTTGCTAAGACAGAGGGAATGATGCTAGCAATTCAGGATCAAGTGATTCCGACATTAAACTACAGGAAATACGTTATAGGTGAGGAAATCCCATCGGATAAGTGCAGAAAGAGTAACTTCGCCAATGAAACTTGACCACATAATAGCCGGTTGCTCAGCGTTAGCCTCAAGAGACTACTAGGAGAGACACAATATGGTGCTGCTACTGTACATCAGAAACTCGCGGTTGCTCACAATGCACTCAATGAAGTGAATCCAGTGTACATGTACAAACCTGAAGCTGTAAATGAGAATGAAGAAATCTAGTTGTACAGGGATAGAGAAGAAATAACGTATCGGACCTTACCTTTCAACAAGCCAGACATAATAGTAACAAATAAAAGAAGCAAAGAAACCTTTATAATTGACATTTCAATCCCATTAAGCAACAACGTGACCAAGAAGCGTGAGGAGAAGGTAACCAAATATTTAGGTGTGGAATCAGAGATACGAAAGATGAAGAACCAAGAAAAAATCATCGTTATTCCAATTATTATTTCTGCTACTGGAGTTATCCCCAAGAAACTTCATGATGGGATAAATTTCAGTTATAAAGTTAAGTTTATGAAAGAATTTTCAATTTCAGTATTATTTAGTTTCAAACCTTTTTTAGTTTTATCTGACACGTTGCTTACAATATCAAATGTATTATCCAACATTATCGTCTAACTTCAAAGGGAGTGAATGTCATTCTTCGAAAAATAACCACATGAATTCCTTTTAGCAGGTCATAATTTATCCAAATTTATGGGAAAAATTAACAATTCCCATAGGTGAGTTGTCACAAATTTAATGAGGCATTTTCAGCATTGGTATCTGCAAATTATAAATCTAAATTGCATATTCTATAACGCGACTAATTGCATTTTATTTTGTCATTTGACCACTTATATGTATTGGCGAAAACAACTGTTATTCATCTCATGATTGTATAATTATGTTAATGGTGGTTACGAATTCTGTTCATCATTTAATATCTGCTAAATCAATGTGTAGCGACCCTGAAGATAATTGAATATGTGTTTATGATTTTATGATATTTAGAAAAGTAATACTCTCCAGTGAAAACGAATTTTCACATCGTTGTAAATTTCTCGGTGGAATTTATCGTAGGAGAGATAATACACAAGTGAAAAGGGACTCTATTGCTATAGTACTTAAAAGAGAGAGTTTACTCATGTTTGAGAGGAAAATCTCACCTAATATAGATCACTCATTAATTAAATTCATAACGCTAAAGAAATGGTTATGTGACCTATTGTTCACACATACAGACTTATTCCAAAAAGTGAGATTTTTGAAATGTAAGGATTTATTGAAGGTTTGAAGTGTAGTTCTGTACAACTGCAGTTTTCCCTCCCTTTGATACAAGAAACTAAAAGGAAATGCTGTTTATTTTGATTCCAGATACAAACCCTCTTTAAGACAACGTTCTTTTAGTGCAACTTTTAACATTAATAGTTAAATTAACTTAATAAATCAGAGATAGAATTCAAAGAGCATCTTGTTACCATTTTAACTTGGCGTTCAAACATATTTTCTTTCGTGTATATATGGTACTATTGGATCTGGAATGTAGGATACGCATTCTAATTACCTGTGTGCCCTCAGTAATTAATCGTGAAGGTCCCAATTTTATCCGTGATATTTCGACCCTAACCTTCCAATTTATCCATCATAATATTTATTTTAATTTTATTTGCTCAATCTTGATTGTTTGATTTTTTGTAAAAGTCGTTCACTTTTTGAAATAGTTTCTTATTTAATTTGCTAAATTGTTCATATTTTTGTAATTTTCTTTTGTAAATCTGTAAAGTACGTTTTAAAACTTGAAACATAGTTAATATTTAATTGTACAAAAACATCATCAGTAGTACTCGTACAACGATCTTTTATTACAGTTTAAAATCTTTCTAACAGAGGATATTAAATCAATTAATTTTTTATCTATTCATTTATCGTATTCCAGATGGTTTTTTTCTGATGGCATGAGTAAGAAGAGTCTCAGGAGAATGCAGTAGAGCATCGTGACTTCACAGAAACAGCTGCGTGCCGAACGCACTTCCGCACTGTAGCTCTCTGCGTGACGCTGCGACCCCTTGTATGCGTTTTCTTGAGTAGAGCCAGCGTGTTTCGTCAGAAGCAGCACAACATACATTATACTTTAAAGAGATCTCTTTTCTAATTTACATTTTTTAAGAAACCTCTTCTTATAATGGTTTCATTGCAGAGGAATGTATTTTAAACAACTCATGAAATGTCAAGTAGCTTAGGAAAAATTTTAGCCACAGAAACATGTTTTAATTCATTAAATAGGATTATGTACTTAAAACGGAATTTCTGATTTGCCTTTATTTGGTCCTTTGCCTTTATTCGGAAACAAAGTAATGAAACAGCAATTGTGTATTACATATTAATAGGCGGGTACCCGTAGATTCGCTCGCCTAAGTTTTGAGAAACATGTACACATGTTCTTTGAAAAATTATTGCAACTACGGTTTAATGCAATATTAATCGCATGTTAATAAAACAGTACATTGTTCATCAATATTAATAAATCAGCGTGTGCAGGATATTTTTTCAAAATAAATTATTAAAAAATTATAATTTTTAATTTCATCTCCTAATTTATTGTTTATCCATAACTGCAGCATAAAGATACGATGAGCCGCTTCGGAGGAAGCTGCGTTCAGAAATATTTTATAAGAAGAGCTGTAGACAAATACATCTGTGTGTTATGGGTCTGAAAACTTGTAAGATATAAAAACGGACCTTTGTCAAGTTTCCAAACGCCCGACCGTTTTCCTTGCTTTTCTGTAAAATAAACGGGAAAAATTATTAAACGTGTCCCTAACACCAAAATTAAAATATTTTAGAATGTTTTTAGGAGATTCATTTATTAGCTGCAACACTAAAATTCATAACGAAAATGTACAAAATGGTTTAAATTCAAACTATTTCAATACGTTACGCATATCCCAAAAACTATGTATAATATTTTATTATGGTTTGTTATATCAATATGACCTGGTTATCAAGAATGTGTAATGTAAAATATACTTATTCATGGAATGTGTTCTTGGCAATATCTCGTCCGTGCATAGAATAATGAGATCGATATTCTTGAATGAATAAGAAGAAGCACTGCCTTCTTCAGGAGAACGTCATATCAAACGGGTATGCGTAATGTATCATTCATGGAATAATTTAAATATCATACCTGATGTCACATGTTGAGAAAATAATGCTTAGGTACTCAACATGGTGAAAAGAGGTTTTCTATTGTTAATAGTTGAGCTAATATTGTATTTTTGAAACTGTCAAAAAATGGTAAAATGATAAAAGAAATTGGCATTACACCAAGAACCTCGCATCAGCAACATAGTTATCAATTACCAAGATTGATCACTAACATAATACGTTACTACATTTATCCTCTACTGAAAATATACTGTGTTTGATACCAATTCACACAATAGATTAACGCAGCATGTTCCATCACTTTGTTGTCTTTAAATCAGAGATTTACTTAGTTATCTTCAGAGAAGGCACTTAAACTGCAAGGCCTTCGGCGAAACGCTCCGGTCTAAATTGGGGTAACGTCGTGGCTTGGAAAAAGCAGTAATCAGCTTAGTGGCGAGGCTGTAGGTGTAGGCGTGGACTGCAAAGGAAGGCACTCGCTCACCGAGCCATGGAGACTCGTTTTACAAAAAACAGGCTGTGGTTACGCGTTTCCATGTCCCTTAAGATAATGAAAGCATTGACAACACCCCATTCGTCGCAATGGTGATGAAAACAAATACATATGGATAATTAGGGAGAAAACGGTCGACAAGAAAACGTGCATGTAAACATGCGTACCATCTTTTTAATTTTCCGGCAAATGGAAATTTAATATTAGAATTTAAGGAAAAGATAGCTGCTAAACGAGTATTAAATATTACGAAATAAACAACATTGGGAAGAACCGGTATGGAATTGTCTACATCCTTAATATTATATAACGAATTATTGTTGTGAATCACAAGAAGAAACATCAGAAAAATTACGAAATAATTAAACTCAAAGAAGTTTGAGATATGTCTAATTCTGAACAAAAAGGATAAATTTATTTTGAAAACGAAATATCTTAGCATGAAATTGTATGGCAAAGGTGTAATCGCATTAAAGATGAATGGCAGAATGTGGTGGCAAGTGGCTTCTACAACTGCTACAACTGCTACAACAACAACAACAACAACAACTACTACTACTACTACTGCTGCTGCTGCTACCGCTCATTCCCTGACTTCAGTCATGTCGAAGTGACAGCAACGGCGTTCCACCGTTGACTCCTTCGCTAGCTGCTGCCTGCGCCCGCCTCCGCCGCCTTCCGCCGCGGGCGGCTCAACGCAATTTTCTCGAGGCGCACGGATCGCGATGCGGTGAGAGAGGCGGGAAAGGAAGGAAAAGAAAAAAAAACGCTTTAGGAGAATGCGGCAGAAGAGACGATGTGGCACGAGAGGAGGAGGGGATGAGCAAGGCAAGAGTTTGTGCTTTGGCTGTGACCCTCTCTGTGGTATGAGGGCGTCCGTCGGTTGGGGATAGTGTGGCGTATGGTAGAGAAATACTCTTCCCTTTACATCGGGGCAAGTCAGTCGTGCATCATGCTATCCAACAATGTGAAGACAGGGACAAGTACGCTATGCTGTTCTCTCGAGGAAATTTTCTTTTTGAAACACTCAACATCACATATCACAAAAGAATATGTACTATGTTATTCAGTTATGCTATGAAAGTAACCAATAAAAACATTGATGATGGTGAAATACTGATGATATAATTTATTCCCGACATATTAATTAACACTATGTGAAGAAAAGTAATCAGAAGCATGGTAGTCGACAATACAAGAAAGCCCCCCAGGGGGCTTACATCTAGTAAGTACGTGTTTGGCGAACACGGGGCCCCGAGCTGAGTCTGGCATTACTTCCACTTACTTGTGCCATGCTCCTTCCTTTCTCTTTTCTGACCTCCCTTGGTCACCTCTTGTTCTTTTCGATCCCGACGCTATTAGGGCTAGGGTATCTTTCATTTTCCTACCTCGCCCCAGGGGACTAACATCTAGTAAGTACGTGTTTGGCAAACACGGGGCCCCGAGCTGAGTCTGGCATT
>NNCF01134105.1:12642-28716 GCA_002313205.1 Laupala kohalensis | reverse complement strand
CTCGACCAAGACATTTTTTTTTTTTCATTTTATTTGTTATCCCTGTGCCTTTGCCAGTTGGCTATTACCAGGGTTCACAAATAAATTCTCTCTTGTTTGAATTATTCTCAGTCGTTTCATTTATTCCACATGTTTGCCGTTACGGCGGCACCCTTTAGCCTTGGGTTTACCAAGTTGCCCGTCCCCACCGCGTGGAGGCGGGTGCAAGTCTACTATTAGCCACTCTTTCTATTACATTTTACATCTTCGCTTTGTAGTATCCCAGATTATTCCGCACCGTGTCCAAGATAATCTCTCCAGCCACACTTCTCGGCTTGAGCCATATACAATTCCCGCAAATTTGCAAAAGGGGCAATTATCCATATACTATTCCGACCGGTATATCGACACCTATCCAAGGTAGCACTGTTAACTTGGAAATTATTCTCCCCCTCAGCCATTTTTCATAAAATAGTTACTCTCCTTGTTCTCAACAAAACAGTTATTCAATAGCAATTTTCTTCTTGTAGTTTTCCAGAATATTCCACACCGTGTCTAAGACAATCTCCATTCCGCTATATTACAGCATCATGAGCATCAACAATATATATCAACAATATATATATTATATATTTTTATTTTCTCTATCAATACCAATTCAAGCATCATTCCATACAAATTATACCAGAAATATATGCTCCGAACATCATCACGAGTATCAAGAGGGCAAATTATCCACATACTATACCGACCGGTATATCGACACCTATCCAAAGTAGCATTGATAACTTGGAAATTATTCTCCCCCTCGGCCATATTCCATAAAAATAGTTACTCTCCTTGTTTACAACAAAACAGTTATTCGATAGCAATTTTCTTCTTGTAGATTCCCAGAATATACCACACCGTGTCCAAGACAATCTCCATTCCGCTGTATAACAGCATCATGAGCATCAACAATATTATATATCTCTAATTTCTCTATCAATATCAATTCATAGTGACCTGTAGTTTGTATCACTCTTCCCGGCTTTATCCATATGCGATTAACAAAAGGGCAAATTATCCATATCTAGTGTACATATACATTTCTGACCGTCATATCCACAGTTACACAGCGTTGTAACTTGTAAATTATTCTCCTCCAACAACACCCTCAGCCATATTTCATAGAATAGTAACTCTCCTTGTTCACAACAAAACAGTTATTCGTCTTCCTCAGTACTGATGACTTATCTCATGCAGATTCCGCGGTTGCCCATCTGCCCCCACCATCTTCTCACAAATACTACAGCACATATAACCCGCTTCACAGGTATATAACTTCTCACTAATAACCCGCACACAATTCACCACACCTGTTTGTTCTATCACTTGTCATGTTTCAACAGCAATCTTGTCGCAAATCCTATCGCTGGAACGTCATCTCTGGTATCATACCCCGAATTGTTATTCTCCTCATTCGTAACAAAACACAGTTGTCTCGCTTACTGTCCCATGCTCCACGTCCGTGTATGTCCTGCTGCCGCCTCTCTATCTTCGGAATCCCTCGAGGCCCATTCCTATGCGGGGCTGTCTGGCAAACACCGGTGCAAAGTAGCTACCCCATATGAATCATTTCCTCCGCAATTGGCCGACAGGTGCTCCGATAGCATGGCGAAGTTCTACAATCTTATCCGCATATTCCGCAAGAGCGTCATAAGCCGGCTGGCCATCGAGCAGTCGGGCGTAGGGCGTCCAAACGTGGATCCCTAGCCTCCGTAAGGCCGCGTACCACACAGCGCGCTCCGGGTTATACAACGGACAGTCGAACAGGACGTGCGCCACATCCTCCTCTCCTTGTTCGCAAGGGCATTGTGTGCTGTCCGCCAGCCCCCGGCGCTCCCAGTACACGTTTAGGTTACCGTGTCCCGTTAAGAGTTCTATCATGGCCTGCCGAGGGCGAAACCATACGTTCCCCGTGAACCGTACATTAGGTACAAACCGGTGTAGCCGACGCCCTTCCTTCGCCGTATCCCAGCGCGACTGCCAGCGCTGCTCGAGCTCGGTCCGCAGATGCCGCTTCCACCCCTTGCCCGCATTGATCCTGCGCCCATTCACCTGAGTCGTGCCACTACGGCGCAGGTCGAAGCGCGCTCTCCTTTCCTCAATGACTAAATCAAGCGGTAGCAGACCCAGCAACACCAAGATGGAGTGTGTCGCCACGCTTCTATAGCCACCGAACCAATAGACAAGGCTTAACCGCTGCATACTAACGACCCTGCGGGCAAAGTGCGTGTTATTCATGCGGTCTCCCCAAAGTATGCAGCCATAAGTTAGTAGAGGCACGACTGCCCCACGGTAAAGCTGGCGCAGCTTATCACGCGGGAGGTTCATTTTGCTGATCCCTGTCCGTTGGAGCCCGTAGACAAATCTCTCCAACTTCCGGCGAACGTATGCAAGGTGCTGCGTAAATGTTAGCCTATCATCAACGACGACTCCGAGGTAGCGCACATTATCTGCGATTCGCAGGCGCCTGTCTCCGACACGTATAATTGGATACCGAACCGTCGCTGTACGGCGCAGCCCGAGCACCATGCCCACCGTTTTTTCGTCGGAGATAGCCAGACGTATGTCGGAACTATGGGCGTACAATGAGGCCATCATCTGTGATCCGCGGATCTCCAGCGCTCGCCTGCTGTCTCCGTCCACTTGTACCAGCAAGTCGTCTGCGTACGCCGTGTACTTCACATCAGCTGCATCGAGCTGGCGCAATACGGCGTTTAAGTGGACGTTCCAGAGGAGCGGGCCAAGGTGACTCCCCTGCGGGCAGCCTTGCTTCAGTTCCCTTGTCAGCACTGTTGCGCCTATTTCCAGCAAGAGCTTGCGATCGCGCAAGTAATCCTCTAGGATGGCGAGCAGGCTGCCCTCGACCCCTATCGCGGCCAGCTCCGGCAAGAGAATCCCCCAGACCACACTGTCGAACGCCTTCTTGAAGTCAACGAAGATTAGCAGCTTATATTTGCTATTGCTTGAGGCAATATTGCGCATCATGTGCAGGAGAGCATCGTCCGTGCCCCTTCCCCGCATAAATCCGTACTGGTACGGGCTTATGCAAGGTTCGACGACCCGCCGCAATTCCGCCTCCAGTATCTGATCAAACAGTTTTCCTAGAACAGGAAGGAGAGTTATTGGACGGTAAGCTGCCCAGTCCTGGAGGTCTGACCTTCCTGGCTTCACGAAGAGACGCAACGCCCCCAGCTTCCAGGGACGCGGGAAGTAAGCAAATCCCCTGCATATGTTTAGTATCTCTGTCAGCACGTCCAAGTAACGATCCTTGAGCCACTGTATCATATCCACTGTGACACTATCGTAGCCGGGGCTCGTCCCTTTCCTTTGCCGGAGGATCGCATCAGCTATTTCTCCGCGCGACAGCCGTTCGGAGTCAAGGAGCGGTACAAACGCGTAGTCGCGGGCCTCCGGACGCTCGTCTGGGCCGCATTCTAGGACCCCGTCAACTAGTGCGCAACCAGTTGTCGCCCAGTCCGTGGAAAATCCCCCGCTCGTCCGCATGGTGGACCAGACCGTCGCGCTCCTCAATTTGCCCCGCACAATAATATAGGGTAACCCCCAGACGTTCGTGGCTATGCTTGCATCGACATATTGTTGCCAATAGTCCCTTTTGGCGAGGCAAATAGCCCGACGATAGACTCCCATTTGGGCGCGGTAGGCGGCCTGGAGATGTTCCGTCCCCCCAGACCCTGCTCTTCGGCGTTGATACCTCCGCCGTAGCCGCCTTGCGAGACGCTTCTCCCTCGTGAGCGCCGGGGACCACCAAGGTCGTCCAAAGCGGTAGCCATCCGGACGCCGGGCTGCGAAGGGGCGCACCTTCTCGAGGATATCGCGCTGAAGAGCGCCAATCCGCGCGTCGATCGCGTCTCGGGGTATCGAGGCATCTGCATAAGGGCCGAGGTGCAACACTTCCGTTGCACATGCCTCCCAATTCACCCTGCGGTAGTTATGGGTGCGCGCGAGCTCGGGGGCACCATCGGGGGCGGCAATGCTGCGAACCGTGTACCGAATTGTTCGGTGGTCGCTCGTTATCTCGCGGGTGGTGCGCCATGCCTCGAGGCCAGTACGCCGCGCCCCGTTACTCAACGTGAGATCTATTATTGACTCACCGTTGGCCGTCGAGAAGGTCGGTATCCCAGCTATATTTAAGATTGCCAGCCCATTGTCCAGAATGAACCTGCTGATTCGGTCCCCTCTGACGTTCGTCACTTTATCCCCCCAAAGGTGGGATCGGGCGTTAAAATCCCCGCCGATGTAAATGTCCGCCGACTTATTGAGATCGAGTATGCGCGCCATCGCCTCCCGCGAACTTGACATAGACGTTAACGAACATCGCCCGTGTTGTCCCTTTCTGCAATGTCACCGCCTGCAGGAACTTCGAGGTGTACTCGCGGTGTTCCAGTACTGACACCTGTGTGTTAGTGACAATGATCGCAGACGACCTGCCTACACGGTAGATTGCGCGATAGTGGAGGGGAAGATGACTCAGCCGCCCTGATGGCATATATGGCTCTTGCAAAAGGCAAGCATCCACTTTATGAGCGGTCACGAACCCTGGCAGTTCCCCCATTCCGGCACACCCTCGCTGTAGGTTCTGCTGTAGTATGTTAAACGCCATAGACGGTTGCATTTTGTAGTCTGTCCCGCACATGTTGGTACTCTGGGCATCTTGCGCTAAAAACGCTGTGCGCCCCGCGTTGGCCCTGGCGTTGGCAATTCGGGCAGCACGCCTGCTCCTCGGCCCGAGGACAGGCGTCCCGCCGGTGGCCGCTCGTCCCACAGTGCGCACACGTGGTCGCTGTGGCACGACAGTCGCGTGCCATGTGGCCGTACCGGAGACAGCGGTAGCATCGCAATGGCACGACGTATTCGGCCGCAGCGTACGAGGCGTGCCCGACGTACGCTCGCCCCCTTGCCACCAGCTCGCCGTGCCACCGCGCGTCAAGTGCCAACACTCAATGCTGGCGGTCCCAATCCGGGCGTCCGATCTTCCGAATTATCCGGCATTCACGCCCGAGGCCGTCTTTGCGAGAGTCCAATTCACGTATGAATTCTTCGTCGGGGACCGAGGGGACACTTTTCACGATCAACATAGGGCTACGCCTCTCTATCGCCACCTCGCACAGCGTGGGGTGGGTCGCAAGGCGCGCGCGTAAGCAGGCAGCCCCATCAGCCTCCGCCACCCGGAGGAGGACCCTCCCCCCGCGCGTCAGGCGACGGCCGTCTACGTTAACCCTGGGCTCCACGGCGAGGAAACTGTCGACGGCAGCTTGGATCGCCCCTGCTGCTCCGTCGGTCGTGCCCAGCAAGAGGAGGTGCCTTTCCCCGGTTCGCCGGCGGCGCCGCGTCACGACCTGAAACGGCCCATCCGGGTCCTCGGTGCCAGGAGCCACTGCGCCATCGTCTGGGGTCGGGGCGTGCAGCACCCCTGAGTGGCGCTCCACCGTGGTTGTCAGCGCATCTAATCGCCCAGCCAGCGTTGCCCTCCCGGTGACTGGCGCCCGATCGATTGTGCACGCCCTGAGCGTGATGCCTTGGTCAGCAACCATTCTGGCGAGCGCGTCCATCCACCCCTCCAGGGCACGTATGGCGTCGAGCACCGGCGTTCCCGGCGCGGCGGGGGCAGAGAAGGAGTCGCGGTGAAGCGCCTCTTGTAGTGCGTTACACCGTTCATCTATTACATTTATGACTGTCTCCGTCATCCGCCCGAGTCCGCCCGCCCCAGGGCTGTCCCAGGGCTGGACCACGAGGTCGGGAGCACGCGGAGCGGTCCGGTCGACCGCGCGCGTCGTGGTTCCCACCTCCAGGGTGGCGCTGTCATGTTGAGCCTCCAGGGCGTTGCGCAGGGCAGACCATATGACGGCGACCCCATCCTGTAGCGCCGCACAGCAGGTGGTCATTCCGTCCTTAGACGCAATGTCAGTCAGCTGGCGCTGGACGGAAGCATATGCCTCCCACGCAGAGCCATGGGGAGTCTTGGGGGGCGGTGTCGGTGCAGCCAGTTGCGAGCACGGCTCGCGGACCACGCAGAATCTCCGCACCACCGCCCCAAGCTGTTTCCGGTCTACGTCTGTGGCCCGCAGAAAGGACCCCGTTTGGAGTTCGCCCTCGACGTACTCCCTGAGCTGGGGAAGCGTCGTCGGTTCGGGGTACGTTTGTGCAGGCAAACGCTTGCTGCGGGTGCGCTGGCAGGGCGGCGGCGTAGCCACCGACTCTCCACTACCCTGCGTCCAGGTAGTGTCCGACACCCGTCTGCGGCACCTGGTGCGCCCACGACGAGGCCCCTTCTGGGACGGCGGGGGACAAATCGCTGTTTTGCCCCGCTGTGACGAGGCCGGGGACGCGGCCGAGCTGGGAAGAGGTGATACCCCGTCCAGTGAGTCGAGCATGCTGTCTGTCATCTCCCTGTTCCGCCGAACACGGAATCCCGGATCGTGTCCTTCCCAACTGGGGCGAGTGCAGCGCAGTGCAGTGGGTGTGGTCCCAGTTGTCCCGACAGGTGGGCGATCCCGGGCTGTGGCCTTCCCGGCAGGGTGTGGCCAAGCGCAGAATGTGGCCTCCCAAATCCGAGAGCGTCCTATGTCCTGTTCAACCCTTGTCCGGGAATGTGGCCTTCCCACAATCCCGGAATGTGGCCTTCCGACAATCCCGGAATGTGGCCTTCCCACAATCCCGGAATATGGCCTTCCCAACAGCGGTGCGGCCTTCCCGGGAAGGGTCGGGCCTGCGCGTCCCGGCAGGAGACGTGTCCGTCCCACAATCCAGGGGGTGTGGCTGCCCCTCAATCCCAACAGGTGTCGATCCCGGGAAGTGTCCTTCCCACGATCCCGGGCGGTGGCTTTCCCACAATCCCGCGCGGTAGCCTACCCGCAACACGACTGGTGGCTGTTGCAAGAAGGAATGCCGCGCTTTCACAACTTCACGGAGTCCGATCACCCACGATAGAGGGCCCCACAGTCGAGGTGTCGCCGAGAGTTGGGCCACCCGCAGATAGAGAGCACCGCGGGTTTGAAGCGGGTCCCCGCCAACTCGCTCGCGGACGAGGTTACGCCACCCGCCGACAGGCTGCGCCACTTGCTCGTGGGAGTGAGACGGGGTTTGGCCACCCACAATAGAGGGCTCCACAATCCCGGTGATGTCGCCCAGGCGTGGATGAAGTCCGGCCACCCAGCGACAGAGAGCACCGTGATCCGTCGAACGAATGGCAAGGAGTCGACTTCTTACCCGTAGAACCGGGTCCGCACCCCGAAGACGGAGTCGTGCGATCCACTAACAGATCGCGCCACGTCCGGGGAATGGGCCGGTTCCTGTCCACAGGCTCGAACCGGGAGCCGTGTCCTGGTGGCGGTGATCCGACTCCCGCGAGGAACCGAAGATTCGGTTCCCAGAACCGTTCTAGCGACTCCGGAGTCGAGGAGTCCGTCCCCCGTGCTGCACACCGTGGCGGGGTCTCCTTTCCCGTTCAATGGCCGCTCAAGGGGCCGTTCCCCGAAAGGATGTAAACACAACGGAAAATGTAAGACTAGGGCGCCACAAGCAGGTTTTACCACGGGGAAGGGCCCCCAGATACTGAACTCACCTCTTTGTTACTGGATACGCACTTATCAGAGCCTGGTCCGTCAAATACCGCGGAGGCCATCATCTCCAGCCCCGGTCATGCGCCGGGCGCAGTGCGTTTTCCCCGGCCAGCTATTTCTAGTCCGATTTTCAAATTTTATAGCTCCACACGGTCCGCGGACCATCCACTGACGCACTAGCCACAAATAACGTCTTAATAAAATTGCTATGCTTATGTAACACAATATTTTATGGAGCTAATTCAGGCACGTCCGCCTGTTATCCGTTTTCATTTATTACTAAACTAGAGGTTACTATTTTACACAACATAAAGACAGCTACTAGACCCCCCATACCCATGCATAGAGCATATAATAGAGGGTCTTTGACAAAAACAAAAACACAAGGACATATATAAACACAAGGACAGAGTCATACTGAAGGTACCTCCATCAAGAAAGAAAAATTTTTGACTGAACTAATCTGAATAAAACAACTACTAAGACTTAACTACAACAAAATCACCATTTAGCCCCCCCCAGCTCAAGGCGACGAAGTCGCCAGGAACGGGGGGGTTTCCGTCCCCGCCACGAGGAGGCAGGTGAACTACTTACTAAAAACCATTACCAATGACATATATGAAAAACATTTTTTATATAATAATAATAAACAATACAATTAAACTACATACATTTATTCTCTGAATTGGCAAACAAGATAGAAAAATACTAATATAACATACAATGGCCAATCTAACTACTAGCATTAGTGCTCTCTACTAACTATAAATTACTACTCTAATAAAATATTTACAAAAGGCAGGGTACATATTTACAGGCAAGGGTCAATAACAGGCAATTTACATTTGTTAGTTAAAACTGGACTACACAGATTTAAAAATGACATTCCAGATGTTGTTTGAATGTCAGGACATTGGTCACTTTTGTCAGGTGGCCGTCTACCGGGCAAACAGGCGGGCTGCCTGCCTACCCTCGGACTACCACCATACCAAAAGGGTTCCCTGGCACGCAACGCACTGTACCCAGCACTCTCTTGTAATGCTCGGCTATGCCCCGAAGAGTAAGATGTATCCCTCTTCTTCTGAAAACCTCGGCAACGAATTTGTACAGTTCCTCAGGTTCTGTTGGAACTCCTGAGGCCGCCAGCTGTACTTGAAGAACCTCTTGCGGGAAGCGGAAGGCAATCCTGTTGCCTCCCGACACCAGAGCCTGCACTAAAAACTGAAGCGCAGCCTCTAGCATAGGGGTTTCCTCCAGTCTCGATAGAATATGGTTGTTCCTGAGACCAGAGTACACCCCCTCGGGAGACAACTGAAAGGTTGAGTCATCAGCAACACAGGATTCAAGTCTCCACTCCTCTTGGTCATCTTCTTCAATAACTGCCGTTGGGGATTGGAAGCACAGGCCGAAGCATACACACAGGCACGATGTTATTGCCTCACAGAGAGTACTGAGACACCCGTTCCTAGCTGAGGAAAGGTGTTGCCTCTGGTCACCCGGGAATGTCGGCAAATCACCGGCCTCCGGGGCTGTTCCCAGTCCCGGCTCCGAGGAGGTGGCCATCGGATCGCAATTGACATCCCCGAGTGGAGATGACTCATCACTCTCCGAAACGGAGAGCTCCTCATCACTCCTACCAGAGGAGATTGTGTCCTGATTGCACCTTGTTGTACAGGTGCACGGAAGGATTACCGTAATCTCCCGTGAGAAGCGAACTGACTTTGTCATTGGTTCTGCTTCGGCTTCGGAGTCAGACTGGGCTCCCCCAGAACTGCGCTCTTCCGCTTCAGAGCGAATTATCCTACTCACTAGGTTGAGTACCAAGACTCTTCCCGTATCGTAGTCTAAGTTCTCAGAACATAACAGCCGCACGCCTTCCACCGCAGAGACCGGTACCGACCTACTGCCTGTTGTCGCCATCGTGACATCGCGATCCTGATAGGTGAGGACAATGTCCTCGCCTTCACCGACCAACCCCCATCTAGAGCTTTTGGGGCTATTATCTCCCATCATTATGTGGGCTCTTCCCGATATCTGGTCTGCCAGAAGAGCCTCACACTAACACAAATGCCTCGGTTTACCCTTAATTCCGGATCGCCCGGAAGCCCCTCCAGCTCAGACTCAGATTAGTCGGCGATCACGAATGACACAGCCGGCAAACAACTCCAACAGTTCCAGGGCAGCCGGATTTCCCAGAGCCGCAGCCACTACTCTGGGCTCTAGGATGACACCGTACTTCTCCTCCAACTCGTCCCGGGCTTGTGCATGTTGCTCGCAAACGTACATGGCGTGCTCGGCTGAATCCGGCACGCCGCAGTCGCAGTACGGAGAGACAGCTAAGCCCAGATTGTACAGCTTCATTCTGAAAGGGCCGTGTCCAGAAAGCAATATGGTAAGGTTTCTGGAAAGGTGGAGCTTCTTCTTCCCGATGAATACAACATCAGGAAGTNGTGGAGCTTCTTCTTCCCAATGAATACAACATCAGGAAGGATCTCTCTATATTGGGCCTCGCCATCCTCCGCCTGCCACCGCTCTTGCCAGATCTCAAGAACCCTCTTAGTAATATAGGCCTTATCGGACACAACAGCATGACCCGGACTGTGGACGACGCCGTCCAACGAGTACGGCAGTCCCCTTCTAGCGTAATATCGTGCTCCCGCCTTCACCACTTCCAGATCGAGAGGCAACAATCCTGTCAGAACCTGCAGTCTGACAGTAGGAGCAGTTCTATACGCTCCTGATATCGCTATTAGGGGCGCTCTTTGTGCACTCCTCAGCACTCTGCCGCACATCGTTAGCCTCGCCCTGTGCGCCCACACTGAAGCACAGTACAACACTATAGGCAGGAACGCTCCCCTGTAGATGTTTTCCAGGGTCCTGCGGCATATAAGCCGCTTCCTCGTCGACAGTCTCACGAGCTTGTAGAAAATGTTTTTGGCCTTGGCCGACACAGTCTCGACATGCTCGAGAAAGTTCAGCTTCCGGTCCAAGGTGACCCCAAGGTACCTCTGCGATTTCACTGACTTAATTGAACATCCATTGTGTCTGATCAATGGAGGGCGGTCAGCATGTGACCCCCTCATGACCATGAGCGATGTTTTGCTCTCAGAAATAGCAAGCTTATTTCTTACACACCACGTGGAGACAATAGCAAGTGACGAATCACCCTGCTCCTCAACCTCCCTCCGGCTACTGCCCTCCAGTACCAATGCCAGATCGTCGGCATACGCAATGTGCTTGAAACCTTGTGAGGACAACTCCCTAAGAAGTGGGTCCATCACAAGGTTCCACATTACTGGACCAGAATTTGATCCTTGAGAACAGCCCTTGGACAGTCTCTTGGTAAACAGGACTCCTCCGTGAGACACGCATGCCTCACGATCACATAGATAACTTGCATACAGACCATACAAGTTAAGTGGGCAACCCACCTCCCTTAGTCTGGTCAGCATACTGGGCCACCATGCATTATCAAAAGCCCCCGAGATGTCAACGAAGATCACGCTCACATGCTTGTGCTGGCTCTCAGATGTTATTTGAACCAGCTTTTGTACCGCGTCCTCAGTCGAACGCCCAGCCCTGAAGCCATACTGCGTATCCGATAGTCCGTAGCCATCATCGACACACCTTTTCAGCTTCTCAACCATTAGACTCTCCAGCAACTTACCCACTACCGGAAGAAGACAAATTGGCCTATACGCCCTGGGATCATCCTCAGGTTTGCTGTTGTTCTTAGTCAGCAACGTAACGACCGCCCTCTTCCAGATCTGCGGGAAGCAGCCTTCGTCGAGACAACGATTGAAAAGCCTAGTGAGAGGTCCAACAAGCAAGATGGAAGCCTTTTTGATCATGGTAGGAGAAACTTTGTCGATTCCAGGGGCTTTCTTAGGATTAAGATTACCGATGGAATCTCGTATCTCCTCCATTGAAAAGCTGACATTATCCCTACACTCGTAGCGCTGTGATAACCGTTCTCTGATCTCAAGGTGGAATTCGTTCTCAGAGCTCAGGTCATCACTGGGAAGCAAAGCGTCGAGCAAATGGGACGCAGTTCGCTGGTATCCTACAGTATGTGACGTCGATTGCTCGTCGTCATCCAGACGCAAAGATCTCATAGCGAAAGGTATACGCATCTTATCAGATGCGATTCTGTAGGGCGTACCCCACGAATCGAGCCTCGAGATACTCTCCACGTATTCCTCCCAAGACTTCCGCTTAGCCTTTTTAACGTCAGAGTTATACTTTCTTCTGGCCTCTCGGAAAACTTCCTCAAGGCCATCGGTTGGTAAACCCCTTCGCTTGGCGTTCTGCAAGGATCGTCTAGCACTACGAAGGCGTAGTCTGCCCTTCGTTAGCCAGTCCCTCCACCAACTCACCACTTTCCTCTTCGGCGGACCGAACGGGATGGAATCCCTGGCCGCCTGGAGGATGACATCGTTCAGACTGAGAGCGACTGTATCACAGGAGGCCTGCTCCTCCATACTACCCAGGCCCCTGCTCAGGGAGATGGTGTTCTTCTCCCAGTCCGCTCTCCCCAGTTTGAAGCGGTGTAGCGGTTCGTCTTCCAGGGTCTCCCCTGTGTGAAGATCGTCCCGACCAACCAAGGAGCATTTCCACCTCAGGATCCGATGGTCTGACCCAGTGTGGTAGTCATCGATTTTCCAATCCATGATACTCTCTACCCCTCTCACGGAGGTTGCCAATGACACGTCTATATTGGAATCACCCATAGCGCTACTGAACGTGGTGAGACCGATAGTCATCCGGTTTGCAACTTGTAGATTGTGTCGAGCAATAAGACCCTCCACCTCCTCACCTCTTGAATCTTCTGCTCCACTATGCCATAGATGTGATTTGGCATTTGCATCAATTCCAATATGGATGATGTTCCCGTGGAGCGCTCGGAGAACCGAGTCCAGATGTTCAATAAGAGGATCCATCGGGAAAGGATGCGGAGGAAAATACGCCGACACAAAATACACTGACCGTCCACTCCACGCCACCTGGCAGACAGCCAGGTACCGTGTCGTGAACTGGACCAGTTTTAACACATCGAGACGAGGATTACCCACAAGGATAGCCGCACATGGTTTATCATTTGTGACCTGAATAACACGATAGGACGTCGGGATGCAAGCAACCCTATTTCCCATCGTGTAAGGCTCTTGAATTAGGACCACATCTATGCCACACTCAAAAACAAATTTCTCTAGATTCCCCATGGCGGCCACCATCTTGCGGGCATTCAACTGGGCTATGACCAGCTCACTCGTAGGCAGTCTGTTGTCTCAGCAACTCGACCGCCCGCGAGTACTCCGGACACAGCCTTTTATCACCTGTCTGATGATCAGATCGTTTTCTGAATTGCCTACAGGAGGCGTAGCAGGTCTCTTGCTGCTTACAAGCCTCCCGTCAGGACAGTAAGGACATTTTTTTTTTCATTTTCTTGGATTTCCCTGTACCGTGGCCAATAGGCTATTACCAGGGTTCCTCGGAAATGATTGTCTCAGGTATCTGCTTTGCATGTCATCTCAGCATGCAACACCCTTTTGCCTTAACATAGAGTTAAGTTGCCCGTCCCCACCACGGGGAGGCGGGTGTTAGTCCACTATCAGCATAGTAATGGCTTGTGTTGCCATCTTTCAATCCACATGTCCTTCACCCACTTTAGTCGACAACATAGTCTAAATCATGCATGGTTACCCTATTTGTCCATATCAGAACACATCATATTATCTCACGTCGCATATAAGTCATTTCCCTCTCTCCATATCCATTCTTTCATGTCAGAAACTCTCGAATCCTGCTGCTCGTATCATGACTATCTGCAAAGTAATGATTGGGTTGCGTACAGTGGTCGTTTGTCGCTGTCCAAGCACCAGACCAACCGTTTTGTCTTTGGAGATAGTTAGCCCTATAGCTGAGCTTGATGAGAACAGAGTTTCCATAACCCGTTTCCCATTCCGTTCTAGTTGGCTGCGACTGTTGCCGTCCACCTGGACCAGTAGATCGTCCGCATAGGCTGTAAACCTTACTCCTTCTTCTGTGAGCCGCTGAAGAACCGGGTTCACGTGGACATTCCACAGCAGTGGCCCTAAATGGCTCCCCTGCGGGCAACCTTGGCACAGTCGCCGCGTCAAGACTGTGTCCCCCAAACGGAGCATCAGGGTCCGGTCTGCCAGGTAGTCCAGCAGAAGACGAAGCAGGCTGCCACCCACGCCAATCTTCGCTAGCTCCGTGACAAGTACATCCCAGCTTACGCTGTCGAATGCCTTAGCGAAATCTATGAATATTAAAAGACAGTATTTGTCATGCCTCTCGTGAATTCCCTGGCGCATATGTGCCAGCGCATCACTTGTCCCCCTGCCCCTCCTGAAACCAAACTGGTGTTCACTCAGAGCTGGGTCAACTATAGGCCGCAGTTCCGCCTCCAACAGCTTATCTAGTACCTTCCCTAAGACCGGTAGCAGCGTGATTGGTCGATACGTCTCCCACTGCTGCATGTTTGTCTTTCCTGGTTTGGCAAAGAGCCGCAGGTCCCCTAGCTTCCAAGGGCGGGGGAAATAACCGTACTCCCGGCATAAGTTGAAGATATCAGTTATCTCGTCCAAATACCGGGCATGCAGTTCCTGGACCATGTCAACCGTGATGGAGTCATAACTGGGACTGGTACCACGCTTCAATCCGTGGATAACATGCTGCACGTCCTGACGAGACAGGCGGTCTCCTGGCGGCAACTCCTGGGCGGAGTACGTACGGGGCTCCGAAGGCAGATCTGGACTACATTTCAAGACCCCGTCAATGAGTACACAGCCTGTTTCAGCCCACCCGGATGTGTACCCGGACGCAGCCTGCAGGCTATACCACACCTCCTTATGTTTTAGTTTGCCGCGACCTATGACATAAGGCAAACCCCAGACATTTCTCGTAATACTCTCTATGTAGGTGGACCAGTAGCCACGTTTGGCAGCTTGAATGGCTCGGCGATACGCGTCGAGCGCCGTGTGGTAGCGAGCACGTTTGTCCGTGGTGTCCCCCGCCCCTCTACGGCTGCGCTGGTACGCCCGTCGTGATCTGCGCACGGCATACTTTGCGCGCGTCAGGGCAGCCGTCCACCACGGTCGGCCAAGACGGTAGCCATCCGTCTTACGGGCCGCAAACGGGCGCACAACACATAGCATGTCCTGTTGGAGGGCCAGGATCCGGTCATCTAGCGCATCGCGGGGCGCGCACCCGGTGGCGTACACCTGGGTCGCTACAGCCGAGACCCGGCAGGCGTCCCAGTCTACCCGACGGTAGTTAACCGCTGGCCCCTTGCAGGATGTGCGTTGAGGATCCGTAGAGACGATGGTATACCGGATAGTACAGTGGTCACTGGTTAAGGCCGGTGTAGCTTGCCATTCCACGAGTTCCGTATGGCGCGTCCGGTTGCTCAGCGTTAGGTCTATTACTGACCTGCCGTTCATCGTGACGAAGGTCGGAACCCCGTGTATATTATGGACCATCAGTCCATGCCGCAATACCATTTCCCCCAGCCTGTCCCCACGGGTATTGGAACGGTGATCGCCCCAAAGATGTGAGCGGGCGTTAAAATCACCTGCCAAATATATGTCTTCTGCCCTGTTCTCTCTAAGTATTACCTCCACCTGTCTCTGCACCTCACCGATATCCGCCCCGTATTTGTCATACGCGTTTACAAACAGAACGCGTATGCCCTCCTTTTGGATCGTTACGGCCTGTATCATTTTGGTGGTGTACTGTCTATGCTCCATTACTGAGAGGAGGGAGTTTGTCACGACCACTGCTGAGCGACCCCCTGCCACGTGGATGGTACTGTAGCTAATCGGTAGATGGCATATCCGGCCCGAGGGGGTATAGGGCTCCTGGAGGAGGCACACATCAATCTTATTTGCAGCAACATAGGGTGTCAGCTCGCCCATCCCCACGCTCCCGCCTTGCAAATTCTGCTGTAACACTCTAATCCCCATAATTCGTGTTGTGACGGAGCAGATCCCGTATACGTGCCAACTCTGGGCAGGTTTGGCTGAAGACATTATGTTCCGCTTTCTGCCCTTGGCGAGCGCAGTTGGAACATTGAGCCCTTGCCCTGACCCGAGGGCAGGCCCCCTGTACATGTCCTCTCGACCCACAGTGCGCACAAGTCGGCTCATCCTCGCGGCACTCCCGTGCCAAATGACCAAAGCGAAGGCAGCGGTAACAGCGCAAAGGATGCAGATACTCGACCACCGCAAGGGAAGTGTGCCCTATGTACACCCTCCCTTGCGCCACCAACGTTGCGTGCCACTGCGCGGGAAGGGCAATGACCCAGTGCTGCGTTTGCCATCCCGGCCTACCGATCCTTTTCACCACGCGGCATTCTCGCCCCTGACCATCATTGCGCAAGCTTAGCTCGTTGATGAAAGTCTCCTCGGTGTCTATGGCGACGCCCTTCACAAGGAGCAGGGGC
>NNCF01134105.1:0-12457 GCA_002313205.1 Laupala kohalensis | reverse complement strand
AGGAGAATGTGGTGCGCTGGTATCCGTCGCCTTCGCCGCCGCGTGACGAGGTGAAATGGTCCTTCTCCATCGTCAACGCCGGTGGTCGCTGGCGCACATGGGGGAGTCAACGTCCGCAACACCTCCGTTTGGTCCCGGACCGTTGCAACCAGCGCATCGAGACGGTCATCCACGTTTCCCCGTCCGCATGTGTCCCGCGGGCCATGTTGCGACTCATATGTCGCCAGTGCCGTATTTTGTTCCCTTACGGCTGTCTCAAGCTTCTCTAGGCGCTCCTCCAGTGAGCGGATAGCCGTGACGGCGGGCAAGCTCGCCTCAGCTGAGTCGCGGAAGAGAGCGATTTGCAAACCATTGCATCTTTCGTCTATGACATTGACAAGCTGCTCGGTCATGCGGGCAAGTTCGTCTATTCTAGGGCTGCCCTGTTCACCCGTCTGTCCCCGAAAGGGAAGCGTGCTGTCCTGTTGGAGCGTTAGATCATCACTGTGTTGCGGGTGAAGTCCCGAATCTGCTGTCCGGGCGGCCGGTGTTAGCTGCTCCCCTCCCACAAAGCTGCGACACCATTCCGCAACGCGGTGCAGCTGGCCGCAGTCTCGTCCTGCGCCCCCAGGAGAGTGAGGTGATGCTGAATTGTGCTATATGCCGCAACTAACCCGCAATCAGCGGTGGGGGATGTATCCCTCGCAACCCCGCCCACGGGCGAGCAGGGCTGGTTTACTGCACAAAACTTCCTCACCGCAGCCCCGAGACGCTGGCGGTCCACGTCGGAAGCCCGCCGGAAGGATCCCATCTTTAATTCACCCTCAACGTAGTCACGTAGCTGCTCCAACGTAGCTGCTCCAACGTAGCAGGCTCCGGGCGCATCCGTTCACGCTGTCGCTTGCTGCGTGTGCGTTGGCAGGGTGGTGGTGTCACTATAGAATCTCCACTACCCAGCGTCCAGGACGTGTCGGAACGTTTCCGGCGTCCATTTCTACCTCGTCGGGGCCCCTTCCAGCGCGGTGTTGGGCAAAGCGCAAGGCTGTTCCCCTGCGACGCGTCCGGGGACGTGGCCGAGCTATTAAGGTTCGTCGTTCTGCCCAGTGAGACACACTCCGGACTCTCTCCGCGCGACATCATAATCTGGGTTGGAGCCCTTCCACACAATCCGAGCAGGTGGCCTCCTGGAATCCGCTGAAGTGGCCTTCCCAAATCCAATGACGTGGCCTTCCCAAGTCCGATCACGTGGCCTTCCTGGAATCCGCTGATGTGGCCTTCCCAAATCCGATGTCGTGGCCTTCCCAAATCCGATGACGTGGCCTTCCCAAATCCGATGTATCCGATGACGTGGCCTTCCCAAATCCGATGACGTGGCCTTCCCAAATCCGATGACGTGGCCTTCCCAAATCCGATGACGTGGCCTTCCTGGAATCCGCTGATGTGGCCGTCCCAACAATCCAACGATGGGGCCTCCCCGACAACCAGTGGTGGTCAGTGCAACGCAGTCGGCACCAACAGATGGCACCACCACCGGAGCCGGTTCACGAGCCGGATCCCTTCGTGCGCACGCTGCAATGGATGTGCCACTCTCCAACAGACAGCCCCACGAGGCAGAGACGGAGTCGCGACACACTAACAGATGGCACCACCATCGATTCACGAGCCGGATCCCGATTACAAAGTTGGATTCGCCACCCACAGAAGGCGGCACCAGTGGCTGGAGCCGGCTCACGATCCGGTTCCCGGCTGGAAGTTGAAGTCGCCGCCCACCAACAGATGGCACCACCTGCTGTTGGAACCGATTCACGACCCGGTTCCCCGCCGTCAAACGCGGTGATGGAGTCGCCACCCACCAGCAGATGGCTCCACCAGTGGCTTGAGTCGGCTCACGATCCGGTTCTTGGCTGGAAGTTGAAGTCGCCGCCCACCAATAGATGGCACCACGGAGCTCGGTGTTACGTCCGATGTCCGGAACCGGTTCCCACCGCCGGAGAGTCGGGTCCCTGCTCTAGTCCCCGCCCGCACACCGTGGAGGGGGTCTCTTTGCCCCAGCAAGGGCGTCACAAGGGGCCGTTCCCCCAAACGATGTTGACGACTAGTTTTTCGATAATTATGGACGCCACAGGCACAACAAGCTCTTAAAATGCCGCAGGCAAGCATCCTGCCATGGTACTCGCCTCAGTGTAGTCCGTCGCAGCACAGGTGTCGCTCCAATTTCACACGACCGACCAACTCCGGTCCCAGCCACACACCGCGCGCCGTCCAATTCTGTAAATTCTCACCTCCTGGTCCGATTTTCGTAATTCATGTATCCACACGTTCCGTGCACTATATGCTGGAGTCCCAGCCACAAATTGAGTCCGTTTTAAATTTCTAAACCGCAAAAACGTAATATTTTCCGGGAGCACTAGTGAGCACGTCCGCTATTTACCGGTTGCTTAGAGACATTTTTTTTTTTTTCATTTTCTTAATAACCCTGTTCCGCGGCCATAAGGCTAATACCAGGGTCCCAGATTGAATGATTGTTCTCTGTAATCAGCATGGTTTGCACGCAATGCAGCACCCTTTTGCCTTGATCCTCATCAAGTTGCCCGTCCCTACCGCGGGGAGGCGGGTGCAACTCTACTATCAGCAGTAATGGACTTGGAATTCATAGTCCCACTATTATATTTTATGCTTATCACACAGTGTAGCACATATATATCTATTCTGTCATTGCAGAAACAACATAATCCATTATAGCACATATATATCCATTCTGTCATCGCAGAAACAACACAATCCATTATAGCACATATATTTCCATTCTGTCATTGCAGAAACAACATAATCCATTATAGCACATATATATCCATTCTGTCATTGCAGAAACAACATAATTCATTATAGCACATATCTATCCATTCTGTCATTGCAGAAACAACATAATTCATTGTAGCATATATAGATCCATTCTGTCATTGCAGAAATAACATTATCCATTATAGCACACATATATCCATTCTGCCATTGCAGAAACAACATAATCCATTATAGCACATATATATCCATTCTGTCATTGCAGAAACAACATAATTCATTATAGCACATATCTATCCATTCTATCATTGCAGAAACAACATAATTCATTGTAGCATATATAGATCCATTCTGTCATTGCAGAAACAACATAATCCATTATAGCACACATATATCCATTCTGCCATTGCAGAAACAACATAATCCATTATAGCACATATCCATTCTGTCATTGCAGAAACAACATAATCCATTATTGCACATATATATCCAGTCTGTCATTGCAGAAACAACATAATCCATTATAGCACATATATATCCATTCTGTCATTGCAGAAACAACATAATTCATTGTAGCACATATATATCCATTCTGTCATTGCAGAAACAACATAATCCATTATAGCACATATCCATTCTGTCATTGCTGAAACAACATAATCCATTGCAGCACATATCCATTCTGTCATTGCTGAAACAACATAATCCATTGCAGCACTGATATATCCATTCTGTCATTGCAGAAACAACATAATCCATTATAGCACATATATATTCATTCTGTCATTGCAGAAACAACATAATCCACTATAGCACATATTTATCCATTCTGTCATTGTAGAAACAACATAATCCATTATAGCACAAATATATACACAGACCTGAACAGCAACACAGCATGAAGAGACGCACTTGCGCCATCGCGCGATTTCGAAACACATGGCCCAGGCGAGGATCATTCACTGGTGTCGTCGCAACTCTGTGACATCAACTCCTATTGCCCGGCGCAAATCAACGATCCGGTCCGCGAATGTCTCGAAGGCTTCATATGCCAGTCGTCCTTCGATCAACCTGGCATACGGCGTGAAAACAAATATGCCCAACCGTCGCAGTGACGCAAACCAGTCGGCGCGTTCCGGGTCATAGAGTGGACAATCGAAGAGAACATGCGCCACATCCTCAGGACCTCCCTTACAAGGGCACTGTGAGTCGGCAGCCAGTCCTCTGCGCTCCCAGTAAACGTTGAGGTTGCCATGGCCTGTGAGGAGTTCCACCATTGCCTTACGCGGCCTGAACCATGTGTTCTCCGCGTATTGCACCCTTGGCAGAAAGCTATAGAGCTGTCTCCCCTCTGCCGCCAAGTCCCAGCGCAGTTGCCACGTATCCGAGAGCTTGGAATGAAGCTTCCGCTTCCATCCCCTATCCTGACGTTGGAGGAAGAGGTCATCGATGGTCACCTCTCCGTTGCGACGTGTGGCATAGCGGGCCCTCTTCTCTGCGATCACCAGATCCATTGGGAGGAGACCGAGCAGGACCAGTATGGCTTTCGTCGCAACGCTGCGGTAACCGCCGAACCAATACACGAGGCTCAGGCGCTGCAGGCTATTGACCTTCCGCGCGAAGTGTACGGTCGACATGCGGTGGCCGCAGAGGACGCAGCCATACGTTAATAGCGGTAAAACAGCGCCCCGGTAGAGCTGCTTTAGCTTCTCATTCGGGAGCATTAATTTCGTCACCCCTACCCGCTGCAATCCGTAGACTAACTTCTCCAACTTTCCCCGCAGGTAGTGGAGATGCGGTAGGAATGTTAGCCGGGCATCGAGGATCACCCCCAGGTATCGCAACGTATCCGCAATGCGGAGCGTCCTTCCACCAACCTTGACAACCGGGTGCCGGACTGTTCGCGTGTGTCGTTGGCCAACAACCATCCCCACAGTCTTCTCATCCGAGATTGACAGCCCCAAAGCAGCACTATAAACATGGAGGGATGCCAGCGTTAGCGCCGCTCGCCTCTCCAAGTCCCGTCGACTGCAGCCATCAACCTGGACGAGCAAGTCGTCGGCATATGCTGTATATATTGTTCCATCTGCGTCGAGCCGGCGGAGGACAGTGTCGATGTGTATGTTCCAGAGGAGGGGGCCCAAATGGCTCCCCTGTGGGCAACCCTGGAGGAGCTTGCGCGTCAGGACCGTGCCCCCAATCTCAAGCATCAACGCCCGGTCCCGGAGGTAGTCAGCTACGAGCTGCAGCAAACTCCCCCCTACTCCAAGCTTTGCCAACTCCTCTAACAAGAGACCCCAATCAACACTATCAAACGCTTTGCGAAAGTCTACCAGTATCAGTAGCTGATATCTGGTTGTGCTTTGAACCAGGTGCCGCCACATATGGGATAGGGCATCATCTACCCCCCTGCCGCGCATAAAGCCATACTGGTGAGGGCTGATCTGGGGTTCGACTAGACGGCGGAGTTCAGCCTCAAGCACCTTGTCGAAGACCTTGCCGAGAGTAGGTAGGAGGGTAATCGGCCGGTAGGCGTCCCATCTCTGGAGATCCTTCTTTCCAGGTTTGGCGAAAAGCCTCAGCACTCCGAGCTTCCAGGGGCGGCGGAAATACCCATATTCCCGACACTTGTTCAGGATTGCCGTGTATTCCCCGACATACCTATCTGCCAGCTCTCGTATCATATCGATCGAGATCTCGTCGAATCCGGGGCTGGTGCCGTGTTTGAGCGAGGAAATCACCCCCCTGATTTCCGCACATGTGAGCATGTCGACCGGTTGTAAAGGCGTAGGGGTGTATTCACGCGCTACCGATGGAACGTCCTCCGAGCACCGCAGCGTCCCATCCAGGAGTACACTCCCCGTCTCCGCCCATTCATCGGTGTACCCTTCCCCTGCCCGCATGCTACACCACACTGTGAGATCTTTCAACTTTCCCCTGGCGAGGACATAAGGCAGGCCCCAGACGTTGTTGGCGATGGTGTCCTCGACAAACCGTGCCCAATACGTGCGCTTAGCTTCGCGGACGCTCTTGCGGTAGCACCCTAGATGCATCCGATACTGCGCTCGCGATAGGGCCTTCTCCGGCGTTCCCCAGCGAGCCCGCTGGTACGACTTGCGGAGACGCCGCGCCGTGCGCTTCTCCGCTGTGAGAAGAGTTGACCACCACGGTTGGCCGAGGCGATAACCCTCCGTCCGGCGCGACGCATAGGGCCTGACCACCCTCAGGATGTCTCGCTGGAGGGCGAGAATCCGCTCGTCAAGCTCCTCCCTGGGGATATCGCTAGCATAGCTTCCCTGCTTCACTACGTCGCGCTTACACGTCTCCCAGTTAATCCGGCGGTAGTTGAATTTGGTGCCTCGCTGCTGCGTGGTTGATGTGTCCGTAGAAGAGACCGTAAAAGTTATTGTTCGGTGGTCGCTGGTGATGGCATCGGAAGTACGCCAGCCGTGCGCTACTGTGCGGCGAACTCGATTACTTAATGTCAGGTCAATAACGGACATTCCATTCGCCGTGACAAAGGTCGGTTCACCCGGGTGATTTAAGATGGTCAACCCCCTGCCAAGCACGAGCCGCGTTACAAGTTCCCCCCTGTCCGTAGTTATTCTGTCCCCCCAGAGGTTCGAGCGGGCATTGAAATCCCCGCAGACATAGATATCTTGTTTGTCATGCCGGGATAACACCTCTTCCACCGTTCCCAGTACCAGCGCACCGTCATCCCCATTGGGGACATAGAAGTTGACCAGCAGGACTGTCAAAGGCCCCTTCTGCACTGTTACCACCTGCACGTTTTCTGTGGCATACTGCCTGTGATCCAACACTGAGATGTCTGTATTGGTGACGAGGATGGCAGTCCAACCGCCGATGGTGAAAAGCGAACGATAGTGCTGCGGGATATGCTGGACTCTTCCGTGGGGCATATATGGTTCCTGGAGTAGGCACACATCCACTCGGTCCCGAGAGACGATTGGTGGTAATTCCCCCATGCCTATACTCCCGCGCCCCAGGTTAACCTGCAGTATATTCAAGGCCATTAGCGGTGTTCGACCAAAGCAGATCCCGTATGCGTTTGAATTCCGGGCATGTGCCCCCAAAGACGTCGTGCTGCGCCGGNCGCTTCCCTTCGTCCTTCCGCGGACAGTCGCCGCGGAGGTGGCCGCCTATACCACAGTGGGCGCATGTCGCCGCCTCATCCCGACAGTCGCGTGCCATATGGCCAAAACGCAGACAGCGGTAACACCGGACTGGCACGAGGTACTCCGCCGTCACGTGGGACGCATGTCCCACATACGCGCGGCCATTCGCCACGAGTTCTGCATGCCACCGTGGTTCGACTTCGAGGACCCAATGCCGGCGGCTCGTGTCCCGCCGCCCGATCTTCCGGACCACCCGACTCTTACGCCCCTGCCCGCCGTTCCGAGAGTCCAGTTCGCGGAGGAACTCTGCCTCGGGGAGGGAGGGGACACCTTTAACCAAGAGCTGGGGATGTCTCCTTCGTATCGCTGTTTCGCGCAGGGCGGGGTGATCGGATAGGCGTCGGCGGAGGCAGGCGGCCCCTGCCGCATCTGCCACTCTGAGCAAAACTCCGCCCGTCCGTGTGACCCTTAATCCATCGATATTCACCCCCGCCTCCATGGTCAGGAGTTCAGTCACCATGTCGCGCAACGATCCTTCTACGTGGTCCCCGGACGCGGTGATGAGTATCGGGTGCGTTTGCTTCTGCCGTCGACGCCGCCGGCCAACGAGGGTGAAGGGCGCGTCGGGCTGGACCTCGGTATCACTCCCATCGGCATTCGGCCCATTGCATGTGTCCCCGATTCCCAGGCATCCCCGCTGTGGTAGCGCTTCCGTGGTGTCTGTGCCGGGTGGTGAGTGGTGCGTGGCCAGCGATTGCATGATTGGCGTCTGGTCCCCGATTATTTGCGATAACGCGTCAATGCGCGCCTCCAGGGCACGGAGCGCGTCGATCATCGGGGCACCTGTCCCGGAAGCAGGAGTCACGGCACAGGAGTCACGGCGCAGCGTCTCCTGGAGCGTGTTGCACCTCTCATCAATCACGGTGATGAGGTGCTCCGTCATCCGCGCCAGGTCCGGCGACCGCGGGCTTTCCCACATTCGTACTGCCGGAGCATAGGAGGTAACCTCCTCGTCAATGCCGGCCACGTCTGCGGCGTTCGCGCGGTCCAATGGTTCCTCGGTGGGGGCGTCATGGCTGAGTGGCGCCCCCCGGGCGTGACGGATGGCAGCCCACAGAGTCCCGACGCCATCGCGCAGCACCATACAGGCGGCCTTCCCACCTTTCCGCTTTTCCAGGAGAGCTAACTGGTCCTGGACGGCGCAGTACGCTACGGATTCCGCGTCACGTGGGTCGGGGGTAGAGTCCTGGACCGCGGATGGGAAATCTTCTCGCGGAGTAGAAGCAGTCCCGGGAGCCACTAGATCAGGCCGGCGCAGCGTGCAAAACCTGCTCACCACAGACCCGAGGTGCTGACGATCCACGTCCGAGGCGCGGGGAAAGGATCCCGTTTGAAGGGTGTGTTCAACATACTCCCGGAGTTGATCCAATGTCTCCGGCTCGGGGCGTGGCAGCGGGTGCAGCCGCCGGCTCCGTGTGCGGCGACAACTAGGGGGAGAGAGTATCGAATCCCCGCTCTCACGGCGCCAGGATGCGTCGGTGGACCGGCGCTTCCCCCGAGGTCCGCGGCGGGAGGTTCGCTCGCGCGGTGCGGCGCGATGGGGCCCCGCGCCCGGCGATGGTGTGCAGTCGCTGCTCACGGGAGAGAGAGGCGACCCGTCCAACGTGCTGCTCTGCGGGCTCCCGGTGGTGCGCACGTTGCCGGAGCTCGACATCATCGGTGCCCGGCCGACGAGCTGGTTCGGCACCGGTCTCGCAATCCGGGTCGGTACCCTTCCCAAAATCCCGGAGCGTGTCCTTCCCTACAGATGGACACGAGGGACGGACCAAGATCCTGGAGTGTCCTTCCCTGTATCCGGGTCGGTGTCCTTCCCTAAATCCCGTAGCGTGTCCTTCCCAAAATCCCGTAGCGTGTCCTTCCCAACAGATGGGTGGTGTGAGCGGCGCGTCCCGCAGCTAAATGGTCCGTCCCAGGTTGTGGCCGGCCCAAGATCCTGGAGTGTCCGTCCCAACAGACGGGGGGGAAGGCTGTGGCCCGCAGCGGAGTGGCCAACCCAAGCCGGTGTCCTTCCCTGTATCCGGGTCGGTGTCCGTCCCTAAATCCCGTAGCGTGTCCTTCCCAACAGATGGGCGGTGTGAGCGGCGCGTCCCGCAGCGAAGTGGTCCGGCCCAAGATCCTGGAGTGTCCGTCCCAACAGACGGGGGGGAAGGCTGTGGCCCGCAGCAGAGTGGCCGGTGTCCTTCCCAAATTCCCGGAGCGTGTCCTTCCCAACGGATGGGTGGCCCACCGACAGGTTGTGCCACGGCAAGATGGCCGCACGATTTACGATCTGGGCTATGCGGAGTTGTGCCTTCCACCGTGAGAAAGCAGCACTTCCTCTTGGATTCGACTCTCGAACTGACACGCAGGGATGGAGTGACTGCACCCACTGCAAGATGGCAGCACCGGTTCTGCGCGGACACGCGTTGGGATGTTGATGCGTCTCCCGCCGGGAGATAGCACCACTCACGATCGTAGCCTGCTCCACCGGAACACGCAGGGACTGCACCCACTGCAAGATGGCAGCACCGGTTCTGTGCGGCGCCGCGCCACCCACCGTGAGATGGCGGCTCTTTCTCCAGGAGCCGACTCTCGAACCGGTTCTTCCCTCAAATGCAAGGACGGAGTGTCGCCACCAACTGTAAGATGGCAGTTCTTTCTCCAGGAGCCGACTCTCGAACCGGTTCTTCTCTCAAATGCAAGGACGGAGTGTCGCCACCCACTGTAAGATGGCGGCTTTTTCTCCAGGAGCCGACTCTCGAACCGGTTCCTCTCTCAAATGCAAGGACGGAGTGTCGCCACCCACTGTAAGATGGCGGCTTTTTCTCCAGGAGCCGACTCTCGAACCGGTTCCTCTCTCAAATGCAAGGACGGAGTGTCGCCACCCACTGTAAGATGGCGGCTTTTTCTCCAGGAGCCGACTCTCGAACCGGTTCCTCTCTCAAATGCAAGGACGGAGTGTCGCCACCCACTGTAAGATGGCGGCTTTTTCTCCAGGAGCCGACTCTCGAACCGGTTCCTCTCTCAAATGCAAGGACGGAGTGTCGCCACCCACTGTAAGATGGCGGCTTTTTCTCCAGGAGCCGACTCTCGAACCGGTTCCTCTCTCAAATGCAAGGACGGAGTGTCGCCACCCACTGTAAGATGGCAGTTCTTTCTCGATGATCCGACTCGCTGTAGATGTCTGGAGGGTCGCGGCACCACCCACCGCTGTGGTTCCCTCGGTGATACGTCCCTACGTGGAGCCGGGTCGGAGCAGAGACGGTGACGGAACCGACTCCTGACTCGGGGAGTCGGATCCGCGCTCCACCACTCGCTCACACACCGTGGTGGGGGACTCTTTGCCCCCGCAATGGCCGCGCAAGGGGCCGTTCTCCAGAACGATGTTTACAATAGTGAAATCACTCGCCGGGGAAAAGCTGCCGCCGGCGCAAACAAAAATATCGTCGGGTCGTGCGCCCCTAGGCAATACTCACCTCTGGGTTTTCTTTCGCAGACATCTGCTCCGCCCCAAACCACGGAGGCCATCAAATCCGGCCCCGGTATGTGGTGGGCAAGAGGTAATTTTCCTCGTCCAGTTTTTCTTGTCCGATTTTCGAATTTTATCGCTCCACACGGACCTCAGACCATCCACTGTCGCACCAACCACAAATAACGTCGTAATAAAATTGCTATACGCATGAAACACAATATTTAACGGAGCTAATGCAGGCATGTCCGCCTGTTACTCGTTTCCATAGGGACATGTTCTTGTTCACTATAATATTTCGTGTTCTCACGAATCCGGCACCTTAGTTCATAGAATTGAACTACTTATCCAGACAGTGGTCGCATTACTACTTATATAAAGATCATTCGCTTTTGTTAAGGTCGCTTGACTTTAATTAGACTTTCCATTGTGTCTACTGGTGACAACCCGGGACCACCGTGTGATTCCGGGAGCACCCACTAGGATTGTCTTGTGTCGGAGACTGCCGACTCAGCGGTCACCCTGCCCGCCTGCAACTTAGGCTAAAGTTTTGGGTTACAGGTTTCCTACCAGTCTGCGCACTGGTCGACGGGAACACGTCTAGCTTTCGCATTCCTACTACTTATCACACAAGTAGTTGTGGAGCAGCAATCCTGCTCACCGATCGGAAGCCGGAACTTCCTTCCCGTACCACGGGTGGGGAACCCACTGCCCGTCAGAGTCCATCCCTTTTAAAAGGGGCGTCAGAAATCCTTATTCTGAGGGCTCAATGCCCCTTCCCTGTCTACTCGGTTTAAAGTGCTGAGTGGCACTCGAGAGCGCCAGGAGCGCAAAAACAAGTTTTATTCTCTACCACTTCGTGTAATCCCCAGCATCCGATCCGTTACTCTATTTAAAGAGATAGGGTACGATGTGGTGGGGCATGTCCGTTCGTCCAGTGGTCCACCGAACGGATGCTAACTTAATCAGGGTTGGCTCAATTAAGTGCTTTCCCTTCAGACACTTAGCCATGTTCGAGGGCGGACCCTCTCCCCGTGTGTCAGAATCCAGAAGCCTCACTGGATCCCAAGCTGTGACGGGTAACAGCTCGAGACGCAACTAGTTTGTCTCTTCCATCTATCCGAAACTTCCATTCCATTTACCCAGATGGGATATCTGGGATCTGGGCAGGGTACGAGTTTCAGTAGTGGTACACTCAAGATGGTTAAACACAGTGCACCCCCCTTTCACATAGGGTTAGTCGAGGCCCCCTCGACACGGGGGTCTCTACTCGTTGTTAGCCAAGTTCACCTAGCAGCCTTGGTAACGAGTAACAGCCGACATCCCTTCAGGGAACGTCTCCATAGGGACATTTTTTCATTTTATTTTAACTTACATCGAGGTCCATTCATACACATATATATACAAATTTATTGGGACCCCCGCGCCCATGTGAAACACATATAACGGGAGTCCCTTTAAACCATTTATACACTTACATACATACACAACTTCCTTATTCACATTCATTCACCTCTCTAAAATTTCAGTATTTACAGCCAATAATAAATCAAACAAAGTCCATTCTACAACTACAACCTGCACCATTCAGCCCCCCCCATTTGCTGTGGCATGCCACAACAAATGGAGGGGTTACCGTCCCCGCCGCGTGGAGGCATGGTGACCCACCACTAGCGGAGACCACTGCCAACGACATAAAGACAACACACAAAATATATATATTTACAAAAGGTCATTCTACATTTTTCACAGTAACAGACAGACAAGACAAAAATATATACATAGTCAGACAAGAACAAAACATTTAATATGCAGAACTTAACTTAAGAAGACAACACAACAATAGGCAAGAAGCAGACAATATATATATATACAATTTATTTACAAAATAAAATCCGGAATCGTTGCCAATTTTTGCGTGACCAGTTCCCAAGCAAGTCATATCAAGGAATTTTACCACAAGAGCCTGAGGTATGGTGGACGGTCGTTATGAGAGTTGGGATAGACGATGTCTATCCCCGAACGACCACCATTC
>NNCF01134100.1:58773-71041 GCA_002313205.1 Laupala kohalensis | reverse complement strand
GTGCGTTTATTGAAAAAATAAATCGTGAATTTAGTGTTATTTCAATTCTTATGATTTATAAACGCTATACTCAGAATAATCTATAGTTCGATAATAATTCGTACACGTAAAATAATCTTTTTGTGTTAAATTACAAACTTGTTTGTATTCTATTAGTATTATAATACGTAGTTAACGTTTTTCTTATCTAGAAATTTTTGCTGAAATTTTTGAATCCGCCTTTGCCTTAGGGCCCTTGATCGGAATTGATGAGATGGTCCCTTGCTTGCTTCCGGAGAGTAAATTAGATTGTTGGCCTCCACGTGTTCATACGCAGTTTGTACTGCCTTTTTGACAATAAATTTTTATTTATGTTTAATTTTTAAAACCTACACATTCTAGCATCTTATAGTCAATGCAGCGTCTATCTTGTGAAATGTATTGTTTATCCTCGGGGTTATTTTTCCTTTTCCTCTCAGAATACTCTTTGACAATGTCTGCGGAGCTGTTTTGAAGGTTTATGGACGAAATCTCTTTAGACGCGACTTATCTCATACCCTTTCTTATACAACGCACAGCTTTGTCACTGGGTTGTGAAATGGGGGTTATTTCTTGCGAGATGGAGAAATGGGTTTTTCGGGGCTCCAGCAACAGTATTGAAGAGAGATGAAGTATTTTTCTCCGACCTTTAGATTGTCGTTGCCTCAACATAGTGCATGAATGAAAAAAATGGTTTTTGTATCCTTTAATAATTTTTTTTTGCGCATCTTTGTATTCAATTGTTCATGTTAGAGTTAATTTTTCTTCAGATTGTCTATGAATATTTAATGTCTGTGATGTATCTCAGTGCCTTCTTTCGTAGTATAAATTGTGTGTTTGATACTATGATAATTTCTTTTATTAAGTATATTTTTTCTGTTCCTGAATTTATTTCATACTTTTTAAAACTATTGTTAGCTGAAATGATAAAACAGTAAATAATAGACCTGTTTAACAAAATTTGATGAGAGTTAACAATACAATTATTTTAATGTCTGGTTGCAAAATGTAATTAATACGTTAATATTTGGTCCGTTCTCAGTCAGGGATAAATTGTGTTCACTGTTGTGCTCATCCTGATATGATATCTAGAAACCTTGGTCGACTAGATGGTACTTCGGTCTGACTTGCATTCAAAGAGTAAGAAAACGTATTGTCCTCTGCGTGAAAAAACGTAGTTGTTAACTGACTGTTACTTATTTTTCTATGCAATTATAATAGAATGCAAGAACTAAGAGTGTCGATTTTAAAAATATTTACAATATTTGAAATGGAATTAAAGTTATAGTCAGAACCGAAAAAATATTTCATTTTTGCCTAAGGGATGACTACTGTAGTGGTCTACAATCAGGATACAGGAATGAACTACAATTAAAATGATATTAAAAATTAAATAAAACAAGATATTAAACAAGTAAAAACGAATAATATGTTGGAGCTAATAATATACAGATACTCTGTAGTATTAATATTAATAATTGGTTTTAAATGGTATGTAAATAATTAAATGCGAAACTGCTTTTAAAAAAAAAATTATTAATGAAAAAATTTAAAATAAGTGAATATTTTGCAGTGAATATTTCAATTTAAGTAAAACTGAATATACCACTATCATCAAATTTTAATTTTAGAATATTGATTTTTTTGTAAGAATATTGGAAAACATTATAAACGTTTTGGTCGGCTAGTGATATTCCATTTTTTCATAATGACTACATATTTTTAGCTCCTAGAATAATTTTCTGGACTCAGAGAAGTAGAATTTTTTTGTGACAATAAACATTACTATACCTACTTTGCAGATACATATATGAATTATTGTTTTCAGCCTTCCTAACCATGAGGTTCGAGAAATATTTTTTATATTTCTGTTGACCACTTGGACAAATACTTGCTTGCCTTAGATCTAGAATACCTTGTCCTTTCCCGTGACGTAAACAATTTGCATCGTTCAAGTCGTGAGTTATGGTCTTGAGTTCATACAAAAAATCCCATAAAAAGCACTTTCAGTTTTTTCCGAATTTTCCAATTTTTCGGGCAACATTTCCAATTTTTCTTTCCCTAAAAACCTTATTCAGACTATTACGAATATTTTTTTTTGATTAGTCAAATCGGTCCAGACGTTCTCAAGTGATGTGGTTACCAACAAACAGTATTTATTTCTTATTTATATAGACGTTAGATTATTAATTTGACTAAGTTAATCAATGACAATTTGACAATGACAATTATTCTTATTTACTATACTCTATATCTTCTATGACAAGACCAAGTGGTAAATGACATGTGTAAAAATGTTCTACTAAATTGCTTTATCCATAAATTCAACATGGATGGACTTCTCTTGGGTACTTTGCTCGTAATTGGATGGTCTCCTGCTTGCTTTCGCAGGGAAAATGAGCATTGGGTGCTTTACTCCACGTGCGCACACGCAGTTTTAACTGATTTTATGACTAGTTGAACCGAAGCAAGCAATTCGCCAAGATAGGGAAAGATGGAAATATATTAATTTTCAGTTTATTACAGTGTTAGTAATATTTCTGTTTTAACAGACTTCTAGAAAAAATACGTGACAAAAATCTCTTAAATACCCGCGACATTGATATTGGGTATTCACGTGCTTTATTTTAGTAATTCCAGTTTCACTTTGTTAGAAACGATCATGCCTAATTTCACTTGTAAATTTCATTATTTACACAAACATCGTAACGACAACGTTGAATTGTTCAAAATTAGGATTACGACAATGATTAACTTGAGTGCTCTCTCATCCAGTGCTCTGATACATCGGAGACGTGAGTAGTAAAATCTGGGAAGTCGTTTATGAATTTACGACTCAGAATGTAATTGGAATTTCAAACCAATAATCAAATTAAGAGTACGTAGCTGAAATTAAAATTTACGATTAAGTCCAGAAAATGACTTCCTAATAATACCTCATTATTGACATTAAATAACTTATAACATACAAAGTTTGCGCGTATATGATAACATATAATAATGAAATTATTGTCATAAAGCAGTTACAAACCACGTATGACCACGTGGAGGACAATAAACTAATTTACTCTCCGGAAGCAAGCAAGGGACCATTCCATCAATTCCGACCAAAGACCCTAAGACAGAGGCGGATTTAATATTTCAGCACACTCCCATGATAAGGATAAAATAGTTCGGTATGTGTCATAAACCAACAAATTTGTATTTAATAAAACACAAAACAGTTATTTAAATAAACCATATATTAATAATATAAAGTATAAATATATAAATACAATTAATAACTAGGTATGATGGGAGAAAAAGGGACATTTCGAATGAGTTAACTTTCAGAATTAAAATATAGGTAGCGATTCGATGAACGTACTCTATCATCAGTTGAGATCTATCACAGTTCGTATTACGTATTTGGTCCGCTTAAGACGTTCGTCTCGAGGAAAACCCAACCCATCGTACGCCTCCGATTCCGTCCATACTGTTCCGCTGAGACTGCAGCACATTCCAAGCGCATTCCGAAGTGGGCCCGCTCTTCCCTTCCGCTTTAAACGCAGCACCGCTGCCCTCAAAGCAACGGCGCGGCGGGCGGCTGCGAAAGGGCGAAGCGGAGTGGGGCAGGAAGGCAACGACGGCCCCGGAAGAGATAAGGGTGCTGCTGCCGCCGGCGTTCGAGACGCCCGCCCGGTCGCCCATGTTTGATGGAGAGGCGAGGGCTTACAGCAGACTAAGGGGGAAGGAATGAAGGGCAGGGAGATGTGTTCCCTCCTGCTACTGAATATGTGCATATAGAGTGAATACCGCTTGTTTACAGTGCGTGGAAGAAAAAGTGCATTATGTTCTCATGCTGATTAGTTTTGCTATAAAATGACTTTGGTCTATTCATTAGTGTGGTATTGTCAGATACACGGATAAATAAAAACGTTTTTAAAAAATCTCATGTTTTTTTACGAAAACATATGATGAAGCATGTGCAAATCATATATATTTTCCATTTTTTCAGAGGTTACTGTTTGAATTTTTGTATTTCGCTATTTTATTACAAATATTGACCCCCATTTTAATACTCAGATGTAAACTATTCTGTGTTCTTAAATAATCTTCAAATTCATATTATTCGAAAATATGTTAGAAAATGTTGTATAGAAATGTTCTTCAAAAACAGTGCAATGAAACATCAGCAATTACCTAATTAACACCCTTTTACGAATTTATTTGTTAAAATGGGAGTGAAGTACTCAACTCCTCAAAATGAATGAGACAAGTTGTGTTAAAGTAGGACTGCATTTGGCACGTAACGTAGCCAAAGGTGTTTTATACTTTGTGAATTTGGTTCACTAAATTGGGAAAAGGTATCTTGTTCAACTAAAGTGTTAAGTTTTATGAAAAAATGTTGTTCTTTTTAATTTAAAATGTTACTTAGTTATCGGATAGAAAATACTTTTGCGCAATTTAATATACACAATTGATATACATTTAATTGAAAATTATTGCGGTGTTTCAATTTAACACTCTCTGTCAAAAGATTAATGAATGAAATCAAACTGCCTAAAAGCTATCACTTAACAAATCATCTGCATTTGTATGTTATAGAAATGAACGTTTTGGAGGGTCTCCAAGCAATTTTTGGGGCAATTGAATTTGTTTAAAGAAACAATTAGGATTTGAAAGAAAATTTTACGATTACTTAGAAGGCAATTTAAGGGCCAATTTTTATACGAAGGCGATGGGTAACCCAATTGATTCAACCAAAGGATAAAAGACTGATGTAGGACGAAGTTTGAGAAATATTCAGGGATATCATTGTACATAATTTTTATTAGTTTTAAATCTATAGGAGTTAAATTAATTATGCAAGAGTATTTAAGAACGTGAGCCCTCAGAAGTTTTGTGTAAGAGTACACACTACTTAAATGTTTAATCATTTAAAAAATAAGGCACTCTGAATGGATCATAGGAAATTCATTCAGTATGATATTCTATTATTTAAACATTTTATTGGTATTGTTCCGTTGACTAGACTACCTTCATTAATTCGTTTTCTACGAAGATCTATGAATTTTATTTCTGATTTATTTAATTTGAAAATTTTGTTTTATGACTAATATTTTTATTTGGTTTGCTGAAAACATTTTATTGAAAATTATCATTGTTTCATTTTTCTTCTAGGTGAGTTCCAATATTAGTTCAGCTATTTTCATGAGCCACACGAGTAAGTAAATTTTTCTTCAATATTAGTCTACTGACATGTAATCACACTATTTTGAGGATACATATAAAGAAAAAACTTAAACTTAGTTTTGATAATGCAGTTTTTGCACAAAAATGTGATGAGTTAAAAACAAGAATTATAAGAAATTATAAGAGGTGATGAAAAAAATAAAATTCAAAAATATTTAAGTGAATATGATTATCTAATGGATAATAAAAAATATGTAATGATGTGGTGATTGTAATTATAAACATAGAGGTATGAGAAAACAATTATGGTTAGAGCTTTAGTTGCAAGATAAATAAATCTTTCGAAGACCTCACAAATTATGTTAGGGATTGATGTTTTAATTTCTTTGAAGTGTTCAAATTATAGTATTGCAAGATGGGAATTTGTTTCTATCATAGAATAATCTGTTTCTGATTTGCATGATCGCAATATTAAGTTGTACTTCGTACTCGATACTACTTTTATTTATTCGAATACCATATTTCTAAACGACTCACGATGCAAAGGCTTTGTGTAATAGATTTAATAAATCTAAGAATATTTTATTATAACTTTAAGCATTAAATAAATTAAAAATAAAACTTTAAAATTTGTTCCTGTACCACTTTCACTTGAAACTTGAAAGATAATTGTTTGTGAAATCAATTAGTATACGTACGGAGTAAATTCACTTATACATTTTGATACTTTCAAAATAACAATGAAAGAATATGATATTCTATTGTAGTTTTAATAAACTTTGTTTCGTGTAGTATATGCGTTCTAAAATAATTACATGTACGTAATTAAAAAATCTCACTGTTTTAAAATTGATGGCAAATTGTATTATAGATTAAATTACAAATTTTATAAACGGAGCAGTCGTAGACGTTTATTATAGCATGACAGAACATGCACGATTTCTCCATCGTGAATAAACTTTTTGGGGTGAAGTTAATGGAATTCTTTATCTTGATTAATGAAGACACCTGCATGTTCGAAGATTTAATCATTTCTTGGATCACACGCGCTGAAGGTGATTGATGAATGTGATAAAAAAAAATCCAAATTTAATTTTTGTGAGTAATATGTGTTCGTGAAACATCTTAATGATATGCTCTTCGGTAATATTAGATGGTAATTTTGAAGAGTAATTTCTTCTTTCCAAGGATATGTTATACTTTTCCTAGGAGTATATTATCTCCAATGTGAACTTAGAAAGCATCGGATACGTCTTTATTTATCCCAACGGCACCGACAACAATGGCTATGAATCTAACATAGAATTTTTCCATTATTTTTACATGTCACCCTCTTCCCACCCCCTCCCTTGGGGTGCCAGGGATATGTTACCCCAACAGTGCTTGTTGTCAGATAGTCAATAATCTATGTATCAAGTTTGGTTGAAATTCCACCTAGAACTCCACAGTTATGGTGGATTACATACATAAAACATTCCAACACCCATTTCACCCCCTTAGGGGTGGATTTTAGTAAAATCTTTTCTTAGCGGATGTATATTCCGTAAAAGAAACCCACCTTACAAATTTTAAGTTTGTAGGATTTGTAGTTTCTGAGATCTGAAGTTTTAGGGAATTCAACCAGGAATGTTCCCACCGCACCACGTTTCGCATTCCGTCGAATTTAGTTTACTACGTCTCTCTTTGTATTATGTTTAGATATATCCAATCGCTTAGTTCAGTAATGCAATTACTAGCTGCATGTGTTTGCAATTGACGCATGCAAACCATTAGAAGTCCGCGAAGTCGATTGGAAATATTAACTGCGAGGCAAAATTAGTGACGCAATTCCTTCATATGATGTAAAATCATAACTTTAGAAATGTAGCACATTATGTGACACGATACCATCCCTACCTGCTCGAAAGTAGAAAAGGATTGACCCTAGGAATGAATTACGGCGGTTTTCTTTATTATTACTCGTATTTTTATAAAATAACAAAATCATTTTGAGTGATTAACTTACTTTTTGGTGTGCAAGTAAACCTAACACATCTTTCCCGTGTTAAATATTTTCTTATGGAAGTAATTGGGAGGAGGGTAGTGTGCATCGGCGCCTTGGGAATGGTTATATGATAGGAACAAAATGTTTATGCCAATGTACTGCTTATGCCTCATCACATCAAATGAAATACCTTTTGTCACAAAATAGTCGATTTCACCACACTGAACTCAAATATTTTCCATGAAGTGAGTTGTTTAAAGGGTGGCTTACGTGGTACCCAGCATTGACGAAGCACCTAAACCAAGTATAGTGCCTTGAACAAGCGGGTTTGGAACATCTGAAAAACTCGGTCTCAAAGAAAGTGGGGGAAAATTGGGTGAGAAGGAAGGGTGAATTGACATTATTGAGTCTATACATGCGAGATTAGATCTTGACTTTTCAAGTCTTAAAGTGATTAAAGCGAGAGTAAATTCACGTGTTTTCGATTGGAAGAAACTTAACTATTCTGAAACAGTTGCACCCTTCTTCTTAGCCTTTATTTTAAGTTATTTTCTATAAACGGCAGAAAATAAATTTTGTGTTATTTTAGAATGATATTCAAATAACCTAAACAGTTTTCCCAATATTTTTATAATATAAAAAGTGATATGAACTTGTCTGTCCGGGACAAACCGCGTCCTAAAGAAGACCAAAGCATGATGGCCGAAACGTTGGTAGTTGTATCTACTAAGACGCGGTTTGTCCAGGACAGACAAGCTCATACTGACTCCGGCCGCGGAAGCCTACGTTTATATAAAAAGTGATATTTTTAATGTAAACAAATTTTATCTTGTGTTGATATGTTTTATGATTTTTTATAATTATGTTCTTTATGAATTATTACCAATCGTAAAATGTAATCTGTATTGTAATTGTGAGGATTCTTTTGTCCCTCCTCAGTCGGAATTTTTTTCCTGTTTCCCCTGACTTTTGCGGTAAATTAACGAGATGTCCTATTTAAGGTCAGAAATAATTGAAAAATATTTATAATGTATTATTGTAAATTTTAATTATAATTAACTCAGTATATTTTTTGTTTGTTTGTACATGGATTGTCAGAAGAACAAACCTGACGGAATTCCATATACAATAAATGTTTTGTTCTCTTTACTTTATAAATGCCAATTAAAACAGTTTGTTATAGTATATTTGAAATAAAAATGCTTAAGTAAATAAATACTAACAAACAAAATAAAATACTTTTGTTTCTTTTCAATTGTTGTTAACTTTATTATAAATAATTGAACTTAAGTAAATAAATGCAAACAAACAAAATAAAATTATTTGTTTGAAATTCAACACGTTGGCGCAATATAAATCTTTCAAAGAAAAACAAAACAAAACAACAACGCAGAAAATATTGTAATATGCATCACGCTCCAGTTCTCAAATAAAGTGGATATATAATTAACGAGTAAGCCAAGCGTAAAAATTCACGGACTATGTTAATTTGTGAACACGGTTTACTAAATAGGAATTTGTTTTTTGTGGGGCTTTACGGCTCGTCGACATCGAGGTCATTGGAGCCCTAAAAACTTGTACAGGTAGGGAAAATGCAGTTACGCACTAAGGAGAGCCAACATGACTCTCCCCGCGTGTTGGACTCGCCGAATGACTCAACCATACCCACTAAAACCCTCCTGAATTATAATATATCAAAACATACATCAAAACATTGAGGACAAAAAATGAGTGGGGGACAAAAATGAGGAAAATGTAAGATACCCTAGCCCTAATAGCGTCGGGATCGAAAAGAACGAGAAGTGACCAAGATAATGACCAAGAACACGGTTTACTTAATAGGAATGATAACTGTGTTCGCGCATGCCGAATAAAATGGTGGCTTATCACAGAAGTTTGCGGTAGTCATGTAAGTGGTTAACATGTTCTCTGACTATATAACAATCTTTCTACCACTAATTCAACAGTCTTAAAAAATCATAATTGTTGTATGAGACACATGTAAACAAGATGTATGGTTTGAAAACTAACTGTTGATTCAACAACCTGTAATTGGAATCAAAACCCTTGTCCGAGTTCTAAACTTCATGTTAAATCGAATGTCTCATGAAAGGCTGTTGATAAGAGAAATAACAAAGCTCTGGATTTCTTTGAATAACTAATGGCGTTGTCACGTAATTTAGATTTTCACGCAAATAATTTTGTCTGAAAAGAAATTTTTTTACAAAATACTTGGATAATGCAGTTAGTTGGACTTAACAATACCATCCTCTTAAATAATGAAGTCGTGTTTGTGATATCTCTCACCATTTAGAGGATTGCATTGTGAGGTTGTTGGCTGCCTTCCAAATTGCTCCCCGTGACCCTGAGTTGCTACTCTAGAGCCAAGAACAGCATTGCGTCTTTCACTCCAGTTTATGTACTTGTGAAGTTATAGCTTACTCCAGAGGAAACAGAGGACTGGAAAATTAGTTTAGGACATCATCATGTTCCATTTATTTCCTAGGTTTTCAATAACACGATTCTGGTTCGAGTTTATTAGAGGGGCATCCCATCAATAGCTAAGAGATAACTCTGGAGTGAGGCAATGCCAGTTATTTTTTCACTGACTATGAGCGCCAGCTGAGAGCGGGATTTGAACTATTTAATCGTAATGGATTATGTACAAGAAATTTATACAGTTGATTCAGGTTGTTCTTTTAGGATTCGGAAAATCCTTAAATAAAAGGGGAAGTAGTTTTAAAGCTAATTTTGGAGTGTGAATCCCGGTACACTTACCTGACCCATTCAAAGAACATATATGTGTGGTATAAACTTAGATTTATTATTGATTTGGTATTACAGAATATATTTATCTCCTCTTCATTCAAACTTCTTGTAGATCATTTAGGATTTGAATTGTTGTGTGATGATGTGGTAAAAAGGAAATTGGTTTCATTGGCAAGGAAGAATATTTTTGTTTGTTTCGTGTAATATTCAATTTTCTGATCTACGTATTTTCCCTTCTCTCTAATATTTAGATATAGTATATTATCATAAATTTGTTACACGATATTTTTTGGGACATTCTCTCAAGTATTTTTTATGAATGTTCTACAAGTATAACTATTTATTTTTCTAAATTATGAAATATGTTGTTCCTCTATTACTTTTTTGATTATTCGCTCTGGTCATATTACTGCTTAATATTGTTGCTTATCTAGTGTTTAATCCTTGTGTTATTTGATGACATCTTTAATGAATGAAATAGTTCAAGTTTTTCTTGACATTTTCGTAATTGATAATTTTATTATATGACTTGATCTATTGTTATATTATTTTTTAGAAGATTTATGTTTTTCATTTAAAAAATAAGTCAAATATTTGTGTAATTTTGCAAAACAAACTGTATGCGAAGAAAAGAACAAATGTCAAAGTTTGTGAATCTTGTCCAACTCTGAAAGGTTTAAAAGTTTCAGGATTTAATAAAGCCGATGAATTCCGCATCATTATAGTAGCTGTGATGCTGTAGAAATCAACGTAGAGATTCATTGTAGAGATATATTTTGCATAGATACCAATATATATCTTTTATTTCTTTCAGAAGTGAATTATGATGGGAGATAAGTTTCTAATAGTAAATGAAATTTTTAATAATAGAAAATTGAAAAGTTGTTGAAAGAAAAATACATGTAATTTTTCCATTGGAAGGAGAGGTCAAACAAAGATAAAATAATGTTGATTATCTATATATCTATCTATGTATCTATCTATCTCATCTATCTATCTCATCTATCTATCTATCTATCTCATCTATCTACTTATCTATCTATCTCATCTATCTATCTATCTCATCTATCTATCTCATCTATTTATCTATCTATCTCATCTATTTATCTATCTATCTCATCTATTTATCTATCTATCTCATCTAATCTATCTATCTATATATCTCATCTAATCTATCTCATCTAATCTATCTCATCTAATCTATCATATGTTATTTATACAAAATAATGTTAATCTTAAATAAATAGCGATTGATCGCAATCATAGTCGTTTGTCGCTAAATAACTGTCTGAAGAAAGTTTACATTTGTTTTAGACATTAAAAACTGTACGTTATTGAGATATTGGTTATTTATCAAATATATTCACGTTCATTTTATTTATTGGCACACTGAGTGGGGGAGGAATAGGAACACGATGAACAGATATAATTGGCGTAAACATATTACTCAGTGAGCGTTCACTGGCAGAAGTGACGTTTCACGAGCTCTGTCGTAGCTTTCGTCACTGCTAACACTGAGACATAGCAGCTGTCGTGGAACCAATGGACATTGCATTGACAGTCGATCTCTCAGAACGCTGACGGAGAAACACTCCCCGTGTATTCGAATCTTAAGCATTAATACTCCACAAAATTATCATATTTAAATCATGGAGATTTATTGTTTTCTAGCGGACTACGCGGCGTGCCGAGGCGTAGTTTGAAAAGAAACTTAAAATAATCGTTGCTGTCCAAAATGTTAAAAGAATTCACAAATGAAATATACCAATTTGTAACTGCGTTTTTGAGAGTACATATTATTTAAATTTTTATTTCCTTTGTTAAACAAACATACAAATAATTACATCAATATTCAAAGAGAAACTGGTACTAAAAATTATCTATTTTACCCCACGAAGGTATTAAGGTATTATTTCTGCGTCGACTGAAGTCAAGTTGCCAACTATTCAAGAAACTTGGAAATATGCACCAAAGTAGTTCTTATTTATTAATAATTCATTCTACTGAATTTGTTATATTGGATGAGAACAATTGTGTTGTGATTTTAAAACTTGATAATTAATTTAGACTCTCGTTTGACTCCTTCTTTGACAAGGGTCGCACTGTCTTCAGTCACGTAATGCGGCTGGAATTTCCGTTAGAACAGAATGTTTCATAGATGTTGGTGAATTATTATTGAAAAGTCCTATAAGATATGAAAATCTTACCAACATTGCGTTTCTATTTCCATTTACTATGTTTTAGTAGGTTTTTGTCGCTATCTTAAGCCGATACTTTTGCCAGAATACCAAAGAAACGTGAGCCCGCGAGTTTTTCCACATA
>NNCF01134100.1:7792-49821 GCA_002313205.1 Laupala kohalensis | reverse complement strand
AAAATAAACGAACATAGAGCGATGAAAACTCTTCATATATTTTACCCGAGAGTGATATGAGGTCTATTTCATGATGACTGACACCTAAATCCATTGACCACTCCAGATCCTCAAACCTCCCTGATAACAATGTTTTATTTTTCTTCAAAACCTTAAGAGCAACGCTACCCAACTTATAGTAACCCGCGGGCCACCCCCTTTACACTTCCAATCGATATGGCCGACACAAAATAGGGTTTGGCAAAATGTTGCTCGACGTATTAAACGAATGGGTCATATTTAATTATATGCAACGCAATATTTTGCTTCTCATCAATAAATTTTTATTAATCCAAGCTGGGAAAATCAAATAGTATATATTTTTATTTTAAAAAAATATTTTAAATATGTAATATTAGAATAAAATGTTTTCATTTTTTAATGTATGACGGGGTAATTCCGAACAAAATGTTCTATTTTCTCTCACCTGTCATGCTGCGTCATATATTAATTCGAACAGCCTACACAAAGTTGTACTCCCCTGAGTTTGATGAAAAATTAGATGTAAAATGTACTATAACTCGCGGGTTATAAAAAATGTTTCACGGCCCGCAATTGGTCAGCGCTGTTCTAGATATCAGCTGCATTTCCGCAATGGGTGACTTTTTATTGTAGTATTTGTAAATGGGAAATATAGCGTGCTATTGAAGCTTCTCTACATGTTATTAACTCCCATAATAAAAAAGAGAGAAAAAAAGAAAAAAAAACAATAATAAAAAATTAATAGAATTGAATTAATAAATCTATTATGAATATTAATATTATAATAACCCCCTCATATAAGTCCGTACTACAAGTACTTCCCAAAGTCCATTTTAGAGAAAAGCAGGTAAAAAAATTTATTTTCATCGATTAATCCTCGCCGCCAAGATAATCTATCATAACATACCGGGTATTATTCTAATAGTCAAACTCAAAAACATCACACAAATTATGGATATTGCAGTTAACGATCATCCATGACTTACAAACTACTTCCAATGAAAAAAAAAAATTTAAAATTCTGAAGAATTGAAAACCGAAAATCTTCGCTTATAATGGAGTGTGTTTATATAATCCCTATAGTCGTCTCCAACATTGGAGTCATTTCTCACAGTCTGCATCTGCGCATCAATCTTTAAAAAACATATTAATTACTTTACAAAATGCAACCATCCTTAAGGATTGATCGATCAAAATAAATTTTGTACCTGCTTTTCTCTAAAATGGACTTTGGGAAGTACTTATCTCTTTTTTATTATGGGAGCTAACAACTTAAAAGAAGTGATCAGTTTAAAAGTAATTTAACAACACAAAATGAAACAGAATAATAGATGGCAAGATCTAATGTATTACATATAAAAATCCATGATTACAAAATAAATTACTGACAATACAATATGAATCCTTCGCCTCTTTATTATATAGTTACTAATTATATGGACGAGCGAATGGCGCGGCCTTGGAGAACCCAGAGGAGCCTTATTGCCGCATGGGCAGAAGGTACGAGAGCGGCGTCGTAGGGTGGTGGTGTAGGGATACGAGAGACGAAGAAGGGTAGGGAAGGGAAGACGGCCATTGTGCTCCACAATGCACCACTAGGATGAACGTTGTACATCCTCAGCTCTACGTTCTCCCCTCGTCAATCTCGAGATGGTAATGCTGCTGGTTTTCCTTTGAAGGAGGCCCTTGCTTCTGGGCCACCTTCGTTCCTTCGATCTACTTGATGCATTGCGATACATGTCCTCGCGAGTAGTATATTGGTTCTCTTCATTTTCTTTCTATTCTCTTTCCTCCTATCATGTATATTCCTCCTCCTCATCCTTCATAACTTTATTTCTCCCTCTTTATCCTTTCATTTCTCCTTCCAATAGAGCTGTTCATTTATAAGACGCACAACATAACTCCCGCTCTGGCTGCCGAACCGAAAGTGATGGTGCGGGGAGTGAAGGAGGAGGAAAGTAAAAACTATTCTGAAAACATTTGTCATTCAAACCGAAGGATCTACTAACCCGACGCACACTTTCCGGATTTTCCCACCGACCACCGAAGTACGACGAAGGGAGAAATACATCGAAGGGGCGGTGAAGCTGTTTTCGTGTAAAGTGCAACCCATTAGGAGATCTAGTCATAGTTTCCAGACAGACTTGTAGCTGTCGGGCTAGAGCGGGAGATATGTTGCGCACCTTATATCACATCTCTTCGATTATTTTCGTCGTCAAGTCTTTTCTCTCAAATGAGAACCAAATAGATAGTATCATCAACCCCAGTTCACTTAAAATAAACGTTCTGAAGATTGCAATTCAAAATTATTCTTAAATTTGCTTATTATCCACCAGGTTTCCTAAATATTGAACGAGATGAGTCAATTTCATATCCACTCCACTAATTTACGCACCATCGTTTTCTTCTTCCATCCTCAATATATTCTATTGGCCAACTTTTTATTTCTTTTACGAATTCTTCATTTTAATTTTGTTTATTAATTTTTCTTCGTAATGAGAATGCGGCTTTAAATCCGTACAGAAGTGAAAGGTTTACAGGTGTAAGCTACGTGCATTCGAAAATATACAGAAAAAAAAATAATGCACTGATCTCTTTTGAGGAGCCGTTGCATTGTAAAGTAAAACTTTAGATCTAAAACAATATTTTCAAACTTCTCGTCTTTACTTCTTAGTTTCAATTCTTCAACTTTTCTTACGCGAGTAAGTTAATTCATAATTTTATCATTTTCCAGATATTACCACTTTTATTGAATAACACATCTTGTAAAGATGTGTAAAATGAAAATTGATTGTAATTATCTTTTACAACCGAAAATTTAATGGGAACACATATTTTGATTACTTAGTAAACTGAAACAAACTTGTATAATTTGGAAGGAAAAACTGTACTGAATCCTTATTTGTATTTACGTATTTGAAATGTAAGAAGAGAATACAGATGTTCATTGAGTGAGGAAATAACATTTTTGTTTCATGTAATTAGATATTTATTTATGACAGTGTATGTATGATGTAAATTCTTTATATTACCTACTTCATTTCATTTCAGTTATGCGATTTCTTTTCTTTTACTTAATTATCGAAATTAAAAAGCGTGTGCTTAAGGTTCTAAATCAGGGATGTCAACGGGAGAACGTACTGGCATCTAAACCCGCCGCGAAGTCTCAGTAATAATGCATTGCCTTTATATATTTTCATTGGAGCTACCACGAACTCTTTAGTTTCATTAGAAGACTGTGGAATTCACGATCACAGAGAAAGGCGTTTGTGAACCCCTTCCTGCCATCTGCCTGCCGTTATCACTATTTAGATATCTGAGTACGCGAATAAACGCTTCTACGTTCGCGAACTTCTTCTCTTTACACCTCTCTTCCAAAGGTAATGATTCTCTATAATAGGAATGGTTGCAAACTATAGAATTTAAGACGTGATATGATCGCCCACCTAACTTCAATTGCTTTGCATTTTCGCGTCGGCTCCAAAACCCGGGAACCCTAGCATTTGCTTCGTGAATACGAATAATCTCATACTTAACTATTAGTATGTCCTGTACTTAAACTTTAAACTTTATTGTCAAAAAAGCAGTTGCACGTGAGGGATAATAAACTAAGCTACTCTCCGGAGACAAGCAAGGACCATGCCATCAATTCCGATCAAGGGCCCAAGGGCAGTGGCGGATTTAATATTTATAAAAGAAATTATTTAATAATGACGTAGTTACATATTTATTATTACAAAATAAATTGTATATATTTGTGCAGTAAAAATTCGAGATTAATATAACAAAGACTTTCCCACCAAAAAATATACGCCACTACCCGGAGTAAAACCGTAGAAAAACCTGAACTAGGATGGGGCTTCGGAGATAATGTACACAACCTGTTCCGTTGGTATATCAGCAGTTTTGCGGGGGACAAATAGATGTTAAATACAGGAAAGCGATATATACAAAGTGAATCAAATTCTAAGGAAATACTAGTGTGAATATCTTAGTACTTGAAGAGACTCTATAATATCACCTAACGAACGATATATTCTCAGTGAAACCAGATATAATGGAGTGAGAGCGGCGCTCCAGCGCAGCTGTGGTCGTGGAAATGGGACGCTCCTTTTCAAACAGCTCATGTTATCAGTGTTTTCAATGTTGGCCCTATCAAGAATTCACGGACCGCCGCCACTGAAAGGGAGGGATGTCAATTCTTCATTAATTTCTTTATCATGTTACCTTGTGGATTTTTTTTTGGACCCGAAAGTTTTCGACCTACTCATCTGTCTGAAACGTGGGTTAAAGATCCATTTCACTTGGTACTTTTCATATCACTCGTTATTACATAGATTGCCTGTAAACTGTGTTGGACTTAATCTAAATACATCGAAAATTATTTGAAACCTAAGTTGATGTTAAAAGTAAAGTTGCTTCATCATGGAAAAACTTGATTGAGATAGTGATCGAAGTTCCAAATTGTTTATATTGAAGAGAAAAAATAATTATATTTTTACTGCAAACTTTTCGTAAACGGGGTGTAATAAATTTGCCAAACTCCTCTCCTGTGCTTTGACCGGTGAGAGAGGAAGCAATTTAGCATGCGGTGGACCGCAGCCTCCATTCTCTTTCGGAAGGTCCGTTGGTTAGTGACGCACCGAGAACAAATGCGTTCGCCAAGGCATTGTATAGTCGCTTCCTCTTCCTCCTTGCTGCAGTCACGTTGCCCGTCGCTTGACGTCACCTCTTCGCGACACTGTTTCTCGCGCGTTCGTCTGTCTTCTTTTCACCTTTGAATCACGTCCTTTCCGAGAGTTGACATTTTCTGACATGGCCAAAAGGCGATCATCAACAGCGGTGGTCTTGTAGTAGCGTCTTCGCTTGCACGATACCGATGAGCTCGGGTAGAGCTCGAGTTCAAACGCTGCTCGACCGAACTAGGCGGAGTTTTCAACTGGGGTTTCCCTCACCTACTCCAGACAAATGTCGGTTCGCTACCATACATCCAACGACAACATCAATCCTTCCCAATTCCCTCACGCAAGTCACGGTTAGGTGGAAGTGCAAGCCTCTTGGACAGAACCTCACCATAAGACATAAAATAAATAAGTAAAAATAAGATGATTCTTCAGGGTGACAGATCTAAATCTGTGAAATGATATCATCGCGTTAACGTAATAATGTTTTCAAGATTTTAATCAATTTCTTAAATATTACTAAGAAAAAATATCTCTCCTTTTGATGCACGAAGAAACAATAACAAATGCTTGAGTGATATATTGAATACCTAGAGATAATAATTCCTTCAGATTTCATACAAGATAGGTTCATTAAATAATAACTAGCGAAACCCATGTTATTTATTCTCACGGGATATAGAATCAAGCGAACTCACGAACGTTTACTCTTATTTAACGAGACTATTTTCTTTCCCCATCTGCTTTTGGCAGTTGTAGGCAATTTTCACTCGTTTTCGTATTTATCATAAAACAATGTTAAATGACATCCAAAAAATTATAAAAATATGTAAATTCTTCTGGATATAAATTCGGTGCGCTGCAACTGGCAAATTATTTGGGATAAAAAAAGCGTAGGAATTAATTTGTCGGAATTTTTTGCTGATATCTTTTTGTAAAGAAACGATTTCTTCAAAATGTGCATTTTAATCACGTTAAAAGTAAAAGATAAAAAATAACAAATTCAACACGTTCTAACGCGAAGACAATTTTTGTGATAAAAACACGCAAATTAATAGATTACATGAAATTCTGTGTAAATTCTTGCTGTAATAAGTATTTTGTTCGGAAACGCGTGTTTCTTGCAATAAGCAAAAACAAATAAAGAATTGAAAAATGTTATTCTGTGTTTTTTCATACTTCCTTATATTTTTCTAAGTGGTTAAGTCGAGAATCGTAATTAGCATCTTAAAATGCACGAAGGAGCAAAGTTTTGGACTTCTTTCACAATTTTCAAGATACAAATTTCCAAAATGCGAGAGTATAAACTCTCTCTGCCCTCCCACAGCTGCGGCACACTTCGTTAGATTCACGTTATATTCAACGTTCGAACGTTGCAGGTGAGATCCTGGTTGGAATGTCCGTGCCTGTGGGGGGAGAATATCCCCTTTCCAAATAAATATACAAAGGTGAGTTTCAGGAAATATGACAAGTCTTTATTCTGGTAAAACATGTAGTTGGGAAGCGAAAAGTAATGTTCCCCACAGCAGTAAGGCAGCGAATAATTAGTCAGATATGTTCCTGGAAGAGAGAGTTTTAAATCGTTCTCTGTCTTAACTCATGGGTTCAGGGATGGTAGTAAAATATTGATCACTAATTCGGAGACGGAAAAACGTCGCAGGAGCTTGCGATTCACTTCAGTTAGTTCGTTATGCGCGTGAGCATCGCTGGGTGCTCGTACGCGAACTGCACTGATACTAATGTCACTTGGAAGCGGAGACGTGATATTACTCCGACGCTAGTTGAGCTGAGACATTTTACATTCTGTCGAAATCAACAGCGTATCTCTTGGTGACGGTTGTTGAGAGTATCATTTGTTCATCACATTCGCGATACGCTGGATTTAGACACATGGTCGTATGCGCTCTCTGGATTTAGACACATGGAGCGTACAATATGTAGAAGTAAGTGGCGACGGCTTCTACATATCTGACGTCTCTCACCGACACGAATATAAGGTTTGAGAAAAACGCAGTTGCAACGTTTGTGAAAAAAACTTGATACTAAACCCCATTCTTCTAGGTTGAAACCAGATCTAGTGTTCTATTTTCGTCGCTTGGCAGTGACATAAATAGGTAATTTTATTATTATTGTGTGATATGTGCCGAACGAAATAATTGTTTCTTTGTGAAATGCAAACACTATCTACGCATTACGAGGTTAACCTTAAATTAACCCAATAACGCGCCATAAACACACCACGGCATGGTCGTTGCTAATATTTAACTTTCCATACGGCACAATTAAAGAACAGAATAAGCGCAACAACTCACAGCGGCAATAACAACAGAAAGACAGTGTCTGAACACAGTACCGATTCGACAAAAGTAAATACAACACCACGTGGTTTCGTTCGTCTCAACAGCTTCTGTTAGCTTCGGTAACCCGCGCGCACCCTGGTGTCGGCGTTGTCAGATGGTGAAAAAAGCACTGGGTGCAAACGTGTCGATGCGCGGCAAACGAAAAACGCGAATATCACGTGATTCTAACGCCAGGCTAACCCACGCCCTAGTGTTGGTGTGGTAAGGTGGTGTGAAAGGCGTTGGGTGAAAACGCGTCGACGCGTATCTAACCAAATAACGTGAATCTAACGTGAATCTAACGTGATTCTAACGTAAGTGTACTGCAGGGGCCGGTCCTCTACTTCTTATGAGAAAATAAAGTAATAAATTTTGTCTGGCTTATTTTTACAAATAAATATTTTCTTCGTACAATTTTCATACATTAAATCAAAAACGAAAAAAAGAGAGCGATTTATTTGAAGTTTTTGTTTTTTCCCGAGACTTTTTGAGAGGAACGAATTGAAATTAGTAATCAGAGCCCTCAAAATAATCATTACTTTCCTGGTAGACCGTTTATCGAACACTGAATGACTAAACTACAATTCTTAAATAGACACATTACATAACATTTTAATGTAAACATAACATTTTACATTCACAACAGACTCATAAATAACATTTTAATGTAAACGATGTTAACAAATGAGTATCATATGTCCATTAATCAGCATGTCTTTGAAGTTAAATAATATCACTGTTTTCCTGCTGTGGCCCATATTATGGCTTGGCGGAGAGCTGGGCCACAAGGATTACCACGGTCCCTGGTGGAGGGGAAGGGAATGTGGATTGTCCCGATGAAACCGAGAGTAGCGGTCAGTCAGTTTACTTGTACTTACAAGGCGACTGAGGCCCGCAGAGCGACTCCCTTGGTGGAGGTATAGGTTGTGGCCATGACGTAGATGCTGTTGTCTGGTCGGTGACGGTCGTGTGGTGGACGGAGGGGAGTCCCTGGGGGTCACAAGGTGGCAGCTACTGGTTCCCTCGGTCACCGGTGGACAGGGTGGGTCGCTGGGGTGTCGCAGGTTTGCAGCATCCATGCTGCAACTAATGCCGTCTACCCCGAGGCCAGATTGCCTCCCTAATATATATAATTTACGACCCCACGTCATAACCCACTGACCCNGGTGTCGCAGGTTTGCAGCATCCATGCTGCAACTAATGCCGTCTACCCCGAGGCCAGATTGCCTCCCTAATATATATAATTTACGACCTCACGTCATAACCCACTGACCTACTTCCCACCGCTCCGTGGTTTCAATAGTATCAATACTGTATTCGACTGGTGTCTTCACGACAATAAATACGCACTATTTTTCATTATACACGGCACGAATCAAAACTGAGGTGTTTAATAAATATTTCTATTCCTTTTTACACCAGTCTCTTATAATTAAAGAAATTCGAGCAAAGACAACAGAGAGAAACGAGTTAAGGACCATGGAACGATATTTCCATTCCACTCTTTTTAGCTTTTAGGGAGTTAACGTGGCATGTGATGATGGTGCACCGCATCTCTAAGAATAGTAATTTATCTATATTTAACTATGGATCTGTGTTCATTACGTTTGCTCCAAAAAATCACTAGAGGCCACCTTAGTATTCCATGAACTTTAATTTATACCATTATGGTCTGCTACGTAGACTCAAGTTGACCATTAACATCCTTTTAAAATAAACAAATCAAACAGCGTCTTTTCTAGACGTAATTTTTAAATTCTGTTATATAGGAAAGAAAAAGGTGAAAGGTGAAATAATAGCAAAACTAGAACACTCCTTTTAATGCACTAACGGATGATACTTCATTTGTATGTCTCGCTCAGTCCGGTTACGCAGAAAAGGAGTGAAATATTGAGGGGACATTTGTCGTATTAATGTATATGATGAATAGTTGCTGATGGTTTTTATGATATAACTCTTAATCAATGCATACAATAATGTTCACCACAATTTTTATCATGGATATTAAATATATATTAATAATGTGACGAGAATCTCATTAAGGAAACACGAATATATGTATGGCAGTAATATTCATTTCTAAGGAACAATAAAATAAAATAAAATAAAACAAAGAAGGAACAGAAAAGATTATTGACCAAATAAAAGTAAAAATAACAATATAAGTGGCGCGCCGTTTTGTCCGTTGCGTTATCCGAAAAAGAACTGACCGGCATCTTCAGCAATGCGCAGTAAAATCTGTTAGATAGAGAAACATTTCACCGTGTGCTGCTTTCATAAAGTGTAATCTCACAAAGAAAAGATTTTTAAAATTTCATTTTGTGTGGGTGGTGAAGTGGTGAATTGGGTGTTTTTTCGAATTTACACTTCTTTATATCTCAAATAACAGAGACACTATCTCGGTTTTAACATGCAAACGTAAATAATTTAAATATATTCGATATTATCTTTTTAAATTGGTGCAAGAGGGAAAGCTAACGACAATGCATATTATTTTCGCTATGTATCACTAACTAATATATTATCTCGGTTTAAGTTTTAAAATTTTACTGAATCGACTATCTAATAAACCAATTTAAGGCGTGATATTTGACTTCTTAATGGGTTTGGCAGTGTCATCTGTCTTAATCAGGAGCAACGAATCTGTCTTAATCCGCAGCAGTGTGCACGCAACTGAGGTCGGTTTGACTCTGATAACTGTTATGAAGATTCGATGTAAGACAACCATATTCTTTTACTCTAGTTATCATGGGAAAGGTGTGAAGTCTTTTAAACAACAGAGATAAACTATGTGTTGAAATTGAGATTGTTTGAAATGATTCTAATTTAAAAACAAATTACTAATACTTTAAATTATGAGATTTCATTGAAACTAATTGCTATCTACATCCGACCTGGACCAAAATGGCAATTTGTTGATTCCGTTAACTTTTTCTCATTTTTGGCGTCCGCATGAAATCGCCCCACTAGGTGACAGTAAGTCAATCACTAGGTGATACCAGTGTCGCCTAGTTTATTGCTTGAAATATGCTTTGTAATACATAGAACGTGATTGCTCACGTAATGAAAGCCGCTCACCTCCCTACTACCAGCCTCTCCGTTCGTTGTTTTGCGCCCTCTTGAATCGCTCGAAGTAAAAGGGCGGTGTCCCATTAACGCCTTCCGCACTCCTGTCATCGACCGAGCATCGCCGCCGCGCCGCTACTTGCCGTCGCCATCACGCGCCACAGGCGAAATCGCAAAAACCTGGCCAAAAGTAAAAAGGAACATTTTATGGTTTATGATTTTTTACCGTTGAGTTGGTAACAAAGACCCCTAAAGTATGTATTTCCACTATTCTTAGAGTCTAGTTGCTTATATACTCTCTACAAAATCAGTCAGAAAGTCCCATTCGCTCTGGTAGCATGTATTGTGTTTATGAGATGAAAACCAGTTCTCGAGTATCGACTGCTCTACAATCACAACAATACGACCGAATCACGTGATACAACATGAGCTATACTTCTGAATGTGAGTAGAAGATAAGAAAGTTTATTTGAATGTTTTTCATCAAACGGTTATATTATGAGATAGCAGTGATTGCTTCTAGTTTTTGAACTTCGGGAATTATGAAAATCCTACTACTTTGTGGAGAAAGATATAGTTCCACGAAGTTCCATGCGCTAACCTATTGGAGGTTATAGACAAGAGCTTTAGCTATCAAATGATCTGAATTTCAACTGCTCGAACTTGCTCGAATTTGATTTTTGATTTTTTTGTGCAGGTAACCACGAGAAAGTGTGCTTTGCTANAGGAAACGAGGAGAAATTTATGTCACAAGTTTGTACTCGAATCCCGAACATATATACACAAGAAAAAACCTTGCACCCCTCATTCTTGTTAACTAGTTGACTAAATAACATTATTAGTTAATAAATTCATATCTCGCCAGGGAGAAGGACTGCGGCAAAAATTGTCACAATTTCATGATTTTTTTGCCGATGACGATTTGCTATCGAACTGGTAACAAGCTATTAACAAGCGCAGATGTTAAATTTATGCGTTTTTTATTCTTGGCACTGTTTCCTTGCTATGACCTATTTTATTATAGGGACTTTAGGAAATCACTTAACTTTAACTAATTAACTTAAGTTTCAAATGTTTCTTTGCAGATGACAGTACTCCGGGCCAAATCTCGTTCACAGGGAAAGAGTCATTTGACCTTCTAGAAAATAAGTGGGATGAAGATGTGTTTCCAAGAATTGAAAATCTCATATCCTCAAAATTTGGATCACCTCTTTCCATACCCAATCACATAAAACCGATAAAAAGAATTTTGCTAGATAATAAAGAATGACTATTTGTAATCAGCTACCCCGAAACCGCAGTGTAAAATAAATCAGAGCAGTTGCTTCATTTTCTGTTGATTTTCCAAGTGCGCATGCACGGTATCTCTTGGAAATTTTGTAAATCTGATAACAGATTGGTAATCAGCGACCCCGAAAACCCCCGAGTAGAGATTTCCACTTCGATTCATACACTTTTTGACTTTTGGCCAGGTTTTTGGGATTTGGCCCCACCGTGCGTCGTCGCCATAGACTCTTATCTCGCGAAGCGCTCCAAGCGACGCTGACAAATGACGCTCGCGTCTTGTGTTTGTAGCGGAGGCCGCGTGAGCGCTGGCGTCGCCACCGCGAGAACACGCGCCTTTACGGAAGAGTGACAATTGAGGTTGCGGGGAAGGAGGAAGAGGAGTTTGTATTGTGCGTTGAGACAACACATAGTTAGAGGCACCTCGTCGTTACGTTATGTGCACCGCAATTGAATGGCATCTTCTTAAGAGACAAATAATATAAATGACAAATAATTGATGAGATATAGGTTGTTTTATTCAGTATTCTGTGAAATGCAATTGATGAAAATATCGGATACTAGCTCATTTTGCGGAGTCAGCGTGTCTCAGTGGGTAGTGATCAGCTGCTGGCTGCTTGGTCAGGGTTCAATTCCCGGTGTGGAATACACACCTCAACGTCCGGACTGTCTCCCAGGTCTATTCAGTCTGCTGTAATGAGTTTAAGTGTCAAACTATCCTCAGGTCAACCCAGCCGGAGCGAGAATTGGCCACATCTCCTCTTTCTCTTACCGAGACCTAGTAATTACAGAGCTTTGCCATCTCTGAGCCCCTACGGTCCGTTGTCCTATATTGTGAGAATCGTATAATTCTCAATCAAAATCAAACCAAAATGGGTATTAAAATCGGTTAAAATATTTCAGAAGCGAGCGGAGTTCGTAAACAAACTTCGGCGACGCACCGCGGCGATGCCAAGACGACCGTTGAGAAGGGACGCTGGATTTATGGTTTTTGTTTGGCGGCGTGTAACAAAACTTTGGGATTTTAAAGTAACACATGTTGGAGAAGTGGAGAAAGGTAACCTCCCTTTTAAAGATTTAAAGGGGAAAAATGATCGGTAGTATACCGCGACCCAAGTAAAGTGTGGGTGCGAAAATATGACCCACTTGTAAAAATGGGGCTGAACAATTGTCTAGAGACGGCGGCATGGTCATAAAACACCGACCAGGGGCCGTGGGTGTCGCGGATAGGGGAAGGAAGAGACGCTCTGAAGACAGTGAGCAAAACAGTGAGTTAAAAGGTTCTGGAACTTTCGAGAGTTTGATTTTCTGTTCTAGAAAAAGACGTTAGATTCAAAATTAGGAAGTTGGTGGGATCTGAGATAAATGTTGAAGTGGGGGAAATTTTGCGAAAAAGGGCACATGGATTGGCTGAAAAGAGGAACTGGTAGGGGATAGTTTAGCTAGTCATAACATTGACGAAGGGAGGGGGAGAAATCATGGTAACTGGTTAAAAACAGTCACATGGTTTATGTCACGTGAGAGAACTTCGGGGGTCCAAAATGGGAACAGAAGATATAATATCGAGAACCGAGGATGCTCGAGATAGACTCTGAGATTTTTAGATGAATTCGGAGATTTTTCTTGCGAGCAGATTATTATGAGATTTCTTGAGGACCATGAGATATTTCGAGCACTACAAGTTTTTGTTTTTTTGAGACTTACGCTGAGAAATTCAGCAGCATAGTCGAAATTTCTGAATATTCGACGCTTCCTAAGATTTGTCTTAATAACTTTTGAAATGTACACTTTCAATGTAATTGTTGGAGATTCAAAGATTTTATTTCGAGAGTTCTGAAAAGTCAACCTAAAATCAGGTTTTGAGAAAATTTTACGCGTCGCTTGTTATGGTGACAAGTACCGGCTACCATAGCCGCACAGCGCGTACCCGGTCGGTGAACGGACTTCTGTATCGCGGGGGAGCGATGACTGGAGCAGGCTAACACCCGCTGATCCAGACCGACGGCGAGGGTCACTACTGCTTCTGACAGGTGGCGCTCTATAACCAGATGGATTCGAACCACGGTCTCCTCACCAAGGTGCCTTTAGAATGACCTGACCATTCCTTCACGAAGGTAATCTGTTTAAATTGGGGCTGTCCAGTTAGTAAACGTTATCAATGGCAGCGACAACCAAAACGAATTGCTACGAAGGAAAATAATGCAGTGGCCTACTCTCAGGACATTTGTTCAATTATATACATTTACCAAGGCCTTCATAATGATGAGCGACAGTGAAAATGTTTTACACCAATGTAATTAAATTTTCCATCTTTATGAAATTGTTAGTAAATGATATCTTTGTTTAAGAAGAGTAGGAATGATCCAATTGTCTGTAACACGTGTGAATTTTGGGGATATTGCTTTGTGTGAGCTGCATGGAATGATGTATAGATTACAAGTAATTAAGTCAAGTTTTGTGTGTTTTTTCGAAGAAGCGTTTTCCTATTATTAAGGAACTCCGTATGTGGACTCGCTTACCTAAAAAAGACGAACCCAATAATAAATTAGTAAATTCCCTGAGAGTATAGTCGGAGTGTATTTAATTAATTAAATCAGTTATACCATGTTTTTTTGTGTTTTATTGTACGTAGTTTTTTCCCTTGTAGTGGTGCTCGACTTACCTGAGCACCCAGATTATTGCTGATTAATTAGTTACGTTACAATATAGACCAATGTTGCTTAAACCTGTCCTAATTTTAATATTTTTCTGCTTTCGAGTTATTAAATTTTCACTTTTGTTAAGTTCAAAAATGTAAAACAACGAAGAAAACTCACAAAAAATACAGGTGTAAGTATAGTATGCAAATATGTAAGTAATTAGGTGTTATTTAAAATCCAGATAGAGAGATTATACATTTTACACAGAACGTTAAATAAACTCAAAGCGCATAGTCAAGCCATGTGAATTATTTGTTCTCATTTTTAGGTTATGTACTTTAGAACAATGATCTTTACATAACGTTGTTTCTACGATTATGTGGCGGATTTTCTACCTCACGTAACACAACTGAATTCTAAAGAAAACATAGATCTAGTGTAAGCTTGTTAGTGATCAGTCATGCGAGTTACGTTCCACAGCTACTGAATAACAGTCAATATTAATTGTTTTCTTCTCAATTATTTCAATAATATTAACCTTACTTTGTACTTAACTCACAATAATCCTGAACAAGAATCCTTTTAAATTTTTGATAATATCAATTAGTAGCGAAATTAATTTCATTTAATATATACAAACAATTAAACATCTCATATCACCTTCTAGTATATGCGAAATAATGATAAATACGCCAAAATCAATTTAATTTCTTCCAAATAATGCGACAAATTTATTTGCTAATACCGGAAGTAGTTTTTTAGGATGAAACATTAGAATTCCCGAATTAATAAAATGTTAAATTATATGTACGCGAATGTAACTCCTGGATTTGTTAGGTTTGCAACGCCACTCTCCTGCGACAGGGCTAAAGCTCCTCACCTTCGTTCGACCAATCGTAGGAAAACTTGAAACTGCTTCCATATTTGGCGGACCAGTAGTACTGGCGAACGTACCCCTATGAGATCGTAACGAGGGAAAATATTTTATTACACCGCTATTTAAGAAATATTTTGTAAATTTTTATTATACACAATTTTGAATTCCATAACAAAAAATATTCTATATGTTGTTAAATTCAATAAACTTTATCATCATCTATATTTAAATGACGTCTCAAGATTAGGTGTTTCACAACGCCGTCCCAGAGAATACAAAAGATACTATAGTTTCTGTAAAAAAGATTGCGCCTTACTGTTAAAAATTTTTATTTTTATCATGGAATTTGGATATACTCGCAAGATATCGTTTGGATTTTGTAAAATTCGAATAAGGATTTACTTATAAATATTCCTATAATTTCTGAACTTTGTACAGTGGCGTAAAGAACTGAAAACTCACTGACATGAAGTGATGTGTATTGTCTATCGTAATTTCACATAATTTGCCATTCTTTTATACTTTCCTTACGTGCCAATCGGAATTCAAGAATTATAGAAAACAATTTATAAAAAAATGAATGAATAACACTAAAGGGTAATTCTAGTGATATTAATAATGTGAAACAACTTAAAGGATAAATAAATTACATCTACTAGAAATATATTGATCCCAGATATGACGCTTTGGCTGTAAATGTGCAACATATAAAACAACATGCTCAGAGAGTAATATTACAAAAAACTTTTTTAAAGATTTCAATAAATAGAACACAAAAACACAATTCACTTTTATTAAGATATTAAAGTGAAATTAAGTTGTATTCACACAGATTGACTAAGATAATGACACAATAAAACATCGCATTTCAATTATGGTAAAGTTAAGTAAATTACTAATACGAGAAAAATATTCCAGAATATAGTACAGAATAAAAATTAATGTTGAATTAATTTGAAAATCTCTCATTCTCTCAGATATCAATTTTATCATTTTCTCTGTTTTCCTTCTGTCATTTTTTTTCTTTCAAACTTTTTTCTTTCCTTCATTCCTTCCTCCTGTAAGTATTTGTATATGGATTGCTTTTTAATTCAATATTGAATAATTTCTGCATAGTTTAATTGAAACTAAAAAACTCCTCGTGAAATATATTATTGTATACTTTTATTCAGAAAGTGAACAAACTAAAAATACCACAACTTAAGAGTTCATGTGTAGAAATGATTTAAACAAAAGTGTGAAGAGCGTTGGACTGAAGATCTAAAGGTGCCTGGTTTGATCCCGGGTTTTGGCAAAAGTTTTTGTCAAGAGACGTCGTACAGAAAGTATGAGAATAACTCCATAAACACGTTCCTTACAATTAACATTGAATATTAAAACATGGGATAAAGAACTTTTTCAAAGAAACAGTATCATGGCACAATGGGAATTCATGAAAGTATTACAGACTTTGAACCTTAAGGAAGAAATGAATTAAGACGATTACATCAGTATTTTCTTGATAATATTTTATAAAAAATAATATTGGAAATTTATGTAATGTTTTGAAAAGTGATTTGTAAATTATTTTTTTTCCCTCCACGTGGTCATACGCAGTTTGTACTGTTTTTTGACAATAAATTTATTATTATAATTATGCTCTGTTTGTTCTTTGTGAATTGGAAGTGGATGATGTAATGGGTTTGATTATCTTGGATTTACTCATGACATATATTTGTGTGCGTCGGTTTACAGAGTCCAGACGCATTATATAACTTGCAAGATACAACTTTCAGGAACGTCATCTCAATATTGTTAAATTGCACTTATGTTAGGTTTTACTTTACGTTGAATGTGATAGACAATGTGCTTTGCAAAAACCATTTCATTTGTAAATATTGTAATTGTAATGTGACTCCAGATAAATATATTGTTATTACTTGTAAAAAAGGTGGGTGGAGCTCTGATTTGTTGGTTTGACGTCGACACCTCAACATCTAGACTGACTCCCAGGCCCACTCAACCTGCTGTAAAATTAGAAACAGGGTTTGTCCTGGGGTCGAACCGGCCGGAGCGAGACGCTGCCCTCATCTCCTTCTAATGCCGAGGTCAAGTAATCACCGAGCTCTACCCTCTGCGAACCCCTTGGGCACCTTTGGAGTCTGTTCAGGGATACTTTGACTTTTTCCTATGAAAGCTATTTACCTTCATTAAAATCGACGACGTATTGTCTACCCCTGGAAGGATCTAGGATAGATGACCACCGATGCCCTAACGTGGACATACTAAGGGTAATTTTTGTCAGCCGCCTTGCTGAGGAAGGAATGACAGCATGCAGCGCGGTGGGGTTCAGACAATGCTGCTTGTCGCTTTCTTATCGGAGTAGCAGATACGTATATTGTTTCGTAGGAATGTCCGAGAAGCGGATAAGTCTTCCAACTGTTCGTCTCGCAATGTCGTTTATGTTTCTGCATCCAACCGAAGGGGGAAGAAGCCCAAAGCATCATTTACAAGAATATTATGCTATTAAAGAAATGCATTGCAAAAATATAATTAAGTTTATTATTGTGACACAATCAATTCAATTACTTTATTTGAGAAAACGAGTTAGTGCTGTTTTCTTACACATGGACACATCGAAAGTGAAAGACAATTCCTATATGAGTTTCCACACATTTTTTGAGATTCTCAACTAAATTACTCAATTCTCATTAATTAAAAACTACTTTATGGACAACTTATGACCCATTCAGGAGAAAACATTCGAAGAAACCCTACACTGGTAAAAGAGGATAATAACAACATGAAGTGTTCAGAAATATATATGTGTTGAATATTTCATGAATCATGCAATTTTCAATACATGAAGTTACAATCGTTAAGGTAGTTTTCATTGTACTATATTTAAAAATTTATAATATTTTCATTATAATTATTTATTAAAATTTTTCATACACATTTTTTCATATTTAATTTTTATTGTACTACATTTGAAATATCTTTGCCTGACATTTAAATGAAATGTCAGGATATATTTAAAATTTACAAATATCTATATGTAATACAAATATACTTCTCAATATATGCGTAGCAAATTGCATAGCGTCGTTTTATTATTTTGCACGTCGTACATCGAATATTCAAAGGATTCTGGTATCGAATTGAACAATCAAATATTCACAATTCTTTTGAAGAAGCTGACGCAAAGAAGTCACCCAATTCCACGCGGCCTGAATTCGTTCTTTAAGAAAAGCACGGAGAATGAAGAAAGTTCTGTCGCTCAGTTCCCATTCCTAAGGCCGAAATAACCTCTTTGTCCGAAGCACAAACCGTGTCGGCATCTGCTGGATTCTTCTCGCCACAGACTCAGCGCTGATGCAACCTTCCTCTCCCTTTGCCCCCCACACGACCACTGCCCTCGGACAAGACCATACAATGGGCAGAGGCCAGGATACATCAACCGAAAGAAGATGGTGAGGACTGTATCTACTTTTTTCTATTTGTTGCAAAATGTGCTTGGAATTACGTCTTTGAAAAGACGGAGCTATTTCCTGGGATAGAGCTCACGTGTCTAGTAAACTTATCTCAACTAATTTATAGTGTGGTTTCTAAAGATTTCTTTGTTTCATGTCTTATTAAATTATGAGTGAAGATTCAGGCCAACAGGTCAGCCTATTTACCTAATGATATAAATAGGATCGCTGGGAAAACGGGCATACCGAACCCACATTGGTTTGGAGTAGGTGAGATGAGGACCTCATCCATTGAGAGGTGGATTGAACCCGCGCTATGAGAGCAAATGGAAATAATTGCTTAGTTGTGATATCGCAACTTGCAACTTTTTGCAATACATTGCTTACCTCCCCATACAGGGGCGCCCATCTTATCAAAAATTAACTCCTTCCCCTTCCATTTCCTTTTTTTTAAAACCTAGATCACTTTTAACCCTTCAAGTGTGTGTAACGACTTATGTCGTTCTTCGCTTTTTTGCTCAGAGTGTACAACGGCATATGTATTTGTCTGTGACGTATGTCGTCAACGGCATTCAAATGTACTATCTGGCTCTGTTGATGTAGTTCCGGTAATGAATGCTAGATAGCGACATTAAACACCTTTTTATCCCTGTAAAGATAAAGTTTACCGTGGTTAGTTTCTTTCGTATTGTTTGCAAGTGGTTTTTTGTAATCGAGTGTGAGTGGTGTTTTTTCGCGTAAGATCTCTTACAATGGTTGGACTGACGGATGAAGTTGAGAAACGTATTTTGGATAGTCACAGGGAAAGGAGATGAAATTTTTTCTGGATTCAGGTGATTTCTCTTTACTATCTCCGTGTATCGTGCCTTGTTTCGAAATGCATCACGCACAAAAATATTGCATGTTTTTTGTAAAAGACCTTTCTTCGCAATATTTTTTCCATAAATAATATATATCCTTTGTACATAAACAATTTACTTACTCCTGTGTTGTGTGAAAACTTTTCAGAAATTTTCTCACGCCATTTCATTGATACTGTCTTTTGAAGAACAAGACTCTTCCAAATACCAACCATATGTCACGGAGTGGGTGCTGGTTAACGGAGAGAAGAAGTCATGCTTAAAGTTTTAAAATGAATGCATTTGGTTTCCCTTTCGACTATTGAAGAATCAACATCTATCATATTTCTCACAAATTCCCCTTCGAAATATCAGCGTTTGAGACGAATTTGACCATTTTAGTGCTCGTGATTCATATCACGTGACAAACCTTTTAAGATCCGTTTATCCAAATTTTTCTCTAGGGTAGTCAACATTAATTAGCGTTGTATTGAAATGTTTGCTGCTCTTGTTTCCCTCTCCGCGTTAGAAACAGAAACGTAATATTTCACTGTCATAGTTTGTAACAAGTAAGTTTTCAAAATCTTATGTGACACAATTTTATGTTACAATTTTAGCATNTTTCAAAATCTTATGTGACACAATTTTATGTTACAATTTTAGCATTTTTCTCTTCCATTCCCAATCTATCACATACTTTTAGCATTAAAAGACGCCTTGACGATTTCCTATCGAATAGTCTTTTCCTTTCCGATATAACAGAATGTAGCATATCATGTTACTGCTACATATTATGACTCCATGCATGTTATTACTCACTTGCATAGATCTTACATGTGATCACACGCAAGACATTCTGTGTTGAAAGATATCGAACGCAAGACAAACGAACGTTTGTTTTCTCCAAAGAACGACAGATGTGTACGCGTTTCTAGACAAGAAATTATGTTGTATTGACAAGAAATACGAACGCTGCTAGGAAGGTTCCAGAACAGCTGTCAAGGCAAGACTTATTGACAAGAAATACGAACGCGGTTAGGAAGGTTCCAGAACAGCGAAAAAGGATTCTCTCGACGAATCAGAAGGTTACCAAGGTGAAATTATTTTGTTGATCACAGCTAGAAATTCATTCTGACCACGGAGAAGACCTCTGTGTAAAACGCTCCTTCTACGACCGGCTCACGGATAACCGAGACGAAAATCCCTCGCCATCGGAACAGTCAAACGACTAAGTGCCAGTACTGCAGCAAGAATATAAAAATTACATTGTACTTGACTCACGTATTCGAAAAGAATGAAACTTGAATACTTGAGCGCTAATGCGTCTAAACAAACTAATATAACCAATGTTCGTTGGAAATTGTGAGTTACGTGGTTCTCCATCGTACATTATCGTATACTATTCATAACTGTCCTGCTTACATTATTAATGCTAAATATGATACCGAGTGAAATATGCATTGAACTAGCATAATCTGGAAGTAATATCTACCGTAATCCAGGTAAATAAAATAGTATTGTTAATTGCGTCTCTTACCAGCGTCTTAACCGGCCAGAGAGCACAACTCTGATAACTTATCCGTCCGGTGGGATAGACCATCACGCGTTATACGTTGGATAGATCTGCTACCGGTGAGATAATTTTAACCGGTCGACAGGTGAGTGGACAAGCACTATCGCGACGAATAAACGTCAAATATTAGGCCGTGGATGTTGCCAATGACGTTATTTTCGAAAATCTGTATAACCATTAGTTAATTTCCTTTTTGTAACACAAAAATTAACCAAATCTTTGAAGAAGAAAAAAAGTTGTTGCTATAAATGATCTTGAAAATAAATATAAAAATTATTCTCAAAATCAATAAAGAAAAATTAAAAACCTAAATACCTAAAGCTTATGAAATATTTTTGTTATGGTTATGGATCCCCACGAGAGAGGAATGGACACGGGCGTCGAGGCTAGTCTCCAGGCCACGGATGGCTCACGGACGGGAGCGGAAACTGATACCGGGATCTGGGGGTCTTATACAAGGCTCCACCTCTCCTTAGGTGGATACACCACAGTTTTCCAGGCAGAAGTATTAGCTGCGTTAATCATAGACATACTATGTCGGGACTTCAGAGGCCGCATTAATACACTGCCCCACAAAATTAGCGCTGCAGTAAATTCATCACTCCATAACTTCCACTTTTTAAATCTATTAGAGTGTAATTTGGACTGAGGAAGCTCCAAAGTTTTATCAAGAGATTCCCTTTCTGTGCCGTTCCCATTGCTCTCGGGCATCCTGCAAGTGAATAGAAATGTAATTTTCGAGAAAATCGTGCAAAAATATCACACTTCAAAATGTCGGAGAGAGCTAGTCTCACGTACACATACTCAAAAATGTGCACTCCTGTAGCTGGGATTAAAAAATCACCCACACCTGAAGGTCCAGCCCCATCCCTTATCCCCCACTTTCTCTCAAACGTGTGTATTTCGGATGTTCCACAACTACTCAGGATTGTGTGTACTTGTCCAAGGAACATTTTCAAGTGTTTTTTCAGCAGTGGAATAAAATCCTCTCGGTGAGCCATTCCCTTCAACATTTCACGCCTTTGGGAAAATTGGGATTTTTCGCGTTTAAATCGATTGATTCGTGGTGAAAAGCATTGCATTTAGTGTCGTTACACAAAAGCAGTACATTTGTATGAAAAATTTAAGTCCCATCATCTAACCGCCCTGAATGAGGGGGTTTCCATCCCCATCCCTCTTAACACATTCCTGAGTGACTACGTGAATACACATTCTCATCTTTTGTAAATATTTCGTAGTTTATTCTGGCGAAAGTTGAAACGTCGGACAGTTTGTTATCGCGAGTCACCCTACCCGAAGGATTAGAGAGGTAAAAGTGCTAGATCTATTGCGGCTGGAATACTAACAGATTGATGATATCTTGTCTACATGGTGCGGATTAGGTGGGGGGAAGGTGGGAAGCCATAGGGAATGTAGACCAATTAGACGGATGTACCAGCAACTTGAAGATCTATCGATCGGTTAGTGAAAACTCGGTTATTTACGCGCACGTTTAAGATTGGTGAAAGACAACCTAAATCAAATTAAAAGTCCGTATTATCATATAGAATGTTAAATGTATTCAATTTTCGCGCGGGTTAGCCTGTATACACTAATATTTATCTACTTATTTATTTGCACACACACTCATACGCACACGAAGAACTTTATGATCAATTTATTTATTGTCTCTACACCATGTACCTTAGCATATTGGCATTACGAGTGTTTAAAAATTAATACGGAAGTGTCTCAGCAATACATCCTTTTCTGCGTAACCGGATGAAGCAAATGTATCGTACTTCAGAGCACCGCTGTTCAACGTATTTTAACCCGCGGGCTATTTTCAATACACTTTCGACGGATCGGGCATGCACCGGACGTAGTATGACAAAATATTGTCCAAAGAATGAAACAAATCGGTCATATTTATTTACATATAACGCGGTATTCTGATTCTCATTCAATAAATTTAAATTATTTTCTTCTCCAAAAATATAAATCCTTTATTTTTTAAATAGTATTTTTAAATAATTATTATTATAACAAAATGTTATATATAATAATATTTTATTACTCTGCAAGTGAGGAATGGTTGGTGGCAGATTGCAAAGAAGATATAATAGAAGTTGGTGCCCATTATCAGCTCGGAAAAAAGGTAGACCCAAACTCAGATGGAATGACGATGTGCTAAAGGATCTGAAGAAGATGGGAATAAAAAACTGGTCAGCCCAAGTGCAAGATTGGAAGGAATAGAAGGCAGTTGTGGAGAAGGTCAAAACGTTCAGAGGAATGTTGTAGAACCTATAAAGAAGAAGAAGAAATATATGTAATACCAATAATACGAGGTTAAATAACAAATCATCGCCAAAATATCTATAAGTACACTCACTTACACGGTATAAAATTGTTTGAAAATTAGATCACAAGGTAACAACGAAAAAGAATACGTAATATTGTAATGCATGAAAGGGTAACACAATATTATATTTTCTCTCATCGTACATGACCCGCCAAATATTAATTCTGACAACATAGATTTATAATAAAAAGTTGTGCTCCCCAACGTTTGAAGACAAACTTCACGTAAAATGTACTATAAAGTTTTGCGGACCGCCTGTTGGACAGCTCAGAACAGGGGTTGGCAACAAATGATCCGAGGGTCACCCAGTGACCCATTTGATAATTTCAAGTGACACATTTTAGTTCCGAAAATAAAGTATAATATATAAAAATAAATTATAAAACATAAACATGAAACAAACATTTTGAGAATTTAAAAAATGAAAATAGATACTAAGAATAACATTTTAGTTGGATTATCATGGATTACAGAAGATAATCATCTTCTCATGATATCAACATGTTGGGCATCGCTTCCTACGAAGTTTTCATCTTTGAAAAAAATTGGCTTTGCCATTTTGTCCACATTCGGTTCAACTTATGTGAACAAATATTTTCACAAATGAAATTTATATTAAGCAAGAACAGGAACAGGTTAACTACCGAAAAATCAGATGCTTGTATTCGTCTTAAAACGACTAACTGTAAACCAGACTTGACTAAATTGACGTCACAAGTTCAACATCAGGGGAGTCATTGATATCGAAGAGAACGTTTATAAATAAAGTTCATTCAACTATGTTTGTAATTATTTTCTTAATAAAATATATCTTATTATTTTCTAAAAGACTGTTTTAATAGGAAAATATCTCTGGCCCAAACGTCTCTTTAATACTCAAATTTTGGTTGATTTTGACCCGCGGCCGAAAAAAGCTTGCCGACCCCTGGCTTAGAGCATTGAATTATGTGCTGACGATTTACTAGCGTTTAATCTTCCACCTTTTCTTTCCGAAATAACAGCATTCAAAAATTACATCAAGAAGGGAAGATACTTGTCTCATTTAGTTGAAAAGGGTGTTACTTGAATCCTTGAGTGCTGAAAATTCCACTGACGGGTCTGGCCATATTGATAAAAAAATATTGGTGGGAAATTGTTCGTGAGTTGCGATATGCTCTGTTACGTATTATTATACAGTATTCATAACTGTTCATATTTTTAATGCTATAACAGAAAACGTGTAAAATTTCCTGTGAGACGCTGATGGATGGAAGTCTTGCTAAATAAGAGTTCATATTAGATTAATTCAATTTCCCATGTGATTAAATCTTACGGATTTTGCTAGTTCTTTAATACTCTGTATCTCCCCAAAAGTCCAATCATATTCTTTCATTGTAATTAAAGGAAATGATTCACCAATATGTGAGTGGTAATGAAAATATAATGGTTTCAAATGTAAAATATTCAACGGAACAGAGAGTGGAATATTTCACGTTAAAAGCACTATAGAGTATAGCGATCTTAAATAATGCATCACTATTCCGGGTAAAATACTGCAAATAAAGTACAGTGCGAGGTATATAATGTAGTGTACAGAAAGTTGCGTACGTTGGCGTGTCCTCTTTACGTGACATGAAGTACGTGATATACGGAATGTTTTTTAAAATTTAAATAATCACTCATTTCATGTTTTCCAAATTAAATTGTAACTCATTATTTCAATAAATTGTTAGTACTTTCACTAAATATTGCAAAGTATTTGATTTAATATTTTTAGAACCTTGTCGTTTAGAACCACATTTTTCTCATTTCTATTCTGTAGAATAACTTACGTTAAGAAGTTTTCCAGTTATGTAATCTGTTCAGGCATCATCAATATTTTCTCATTGAATCATTCGACAAATTCTAAATATGTTTTACGCAATTTGTATCTTTTTTTCTGCACTTAACCGCGAAGAAATGAGAGGTGTTCCACAAGCTAAATTATGTAGATTGGTGTACGTTGTATGCTGCATTTGAATGGTTTATTAATGAACCAATGTGGGATTTAGATTGTGCAATGCTGATTACTTTACAATCACTTCTATTAAACTTGTATAAAAAATTGCCCTGATATTTCTGAAAATGCTCTTTGCTGATATGCCTGAATGAACGTATTTAAAAAGAATTTTTGCTCATAGATCTGCTCAATAAATTACAATTTGTCAAAGAACATTTCTACGTTAATAGTCCCATTTTTTTTCTTCAAATTTGCTGAATGCTCTATAATGAGAAAATGGTGGTTTATACTCATTAATAATTCAGATAAATAATAATGTCACTTGATGTAGCCGTAAATACCGCATATTAAACTAACATTTAATAGACTATTAACAAATATACCCAGAATTTTATTCGCTTTAATGAGAAATACTAATTTAAAATTCCACTGCGTAAAAGGGAACGATGGTGGAAAAGTGAGTCATTTTACAGGAAATCAGTATGCGCCGAAAGTATCCTATTATCTACATTTTCTCTCTTTACATTTCATGTGTTATGTGACACTTGCGCATCTGTTTGGGAGTGAACTTCATACGACCTTGAAGTTTGAATAAGACATGTACGATCCGTAGAAAATTTATTAGTTCTTCTTATTCTGTAACCGTACAGCCCTTATAGATTAGCTTTGGCTGCCTTCAATATGGCTGTCCTCTGGTCTTAATCTTCAGCTTTTCTACACTGTCTTACACCAGTTTTCTTCAAATCTTTAGTTGGTTAAATTTAAATTAATTTGTTAAATTATATTCTTTAATGACCCTTTGTGTTAGTTGAAAATTGATTACATTTAAATTATAGCGATAATTTGCGTCAAGAAACGTTACAATTAAAAGAATCTTAACCAACGTTCGTCAATATTTCAGTTGAAGTAATTTTAATTGAAATGATCCATTTTGACCCTAAAACATATCTCCATTATTTTCGCTCCACGAAAATTTGTAAACGTACAAGTGTCTGTATCTCAAGATATACTCCTTGAAATGCCCGGAGGGAAACGTGCGTAGAAAATACTCTTCAAAAACATTTCTTGAATCGGTTTTGAGAAATGGGGAAAGTGAAGGAAGTGCTCGGAAAAAGAACACACAACTTTTAGTGTATTTACCTCACGAGATAGAACTTCCGTGGAAACAAAAAAGAAATTAAAAGACCTAATAAAATTTCTAAATAAATAGTCCGCAGTGTGAGAAGAATTTACATTTAACACTGGGAAAGATTTCACTCTGCACGTATATTGTTGAGATACCAAAAGTGGTTCAAGAAAGTGAAAAAACTAAAATGCTTGTGAAAGAAAACGTTGATATTACAAATATAGATGTGGGGATCACAAAAGTAAAAAAGGGAGGTAATGGTGCCGTTATCCTGGGATGTGAAACGGGAGAAGAGATGAAAAAACTAAAAGATGAAGTACAAGAAAAACTTGGGGATGATGGAACCTAAGCAGGTTACACCAAAATTGAAGATAATAGATATTCATGAAGAAGAAATAAAAGCAAGTGATACGGATCTGGTATCTACAATAAAGAAACAAAATAGAATGGAAGAAATAAATAAAGATTGTCGCATTCGAATCGTAAAAATAATTGTAAAAGACAGAAAATGATGCTAAAAACATGAAATCAACAAAGAATGAAGGGTCTTTAATTATAGAAGTCGATGAGCTTACACAAGAGATTATGCTGAAACGAGAGAAAATTAATGTTGGTTGGCGAAAATGTAAAGTGACCAATTACGTCAGTGTTAAAAGGTGTTTTAAATGTCGGGGTTTCTTTTATATGGCAAAAAACTGTAAGAGGAATGTAGCATGCTACAAATGCCCAGGAAACCATGACACGGCAGACTGTAAAGGAGATAAAAATCTATGTATTAATTGTAAGCTAAAAACCGAAAAATTAAATTTGAATATAAATGACAAACACGAAGCCATCAATGTAGAATGTCCGAGATACAAGAGATTCCTAAATGAGAAGAAAAGAGCAGGATGGGAGGATATAAAAGAAAAAAATATAGCAACAACAGAAGAACAAAGAGGTTATTATGCATACAAATGCTCTGGGCCTTATAGCGCATAAAGATAAAATAGAAAATATGGTCATTAAAAAAATTATTCCAGCTGTGCTTGTACTATCAGAGTATCGACAGAAATTGAAGATAAGATTGTGAAGTGAATTTAAGTGGCTGCAATGTAATTAGATGTGAAGGTGGAAAAAGGTATACAGGAGGTGTATTGATATATGTGAGGGAAGACAAAAATGGAGTGTTAATGATAAAGAAGATACTTGCGAATTGTGGGATTATAGAAGTGAAAGTTAATAAAAATGATTACAATGGTGTGATAGAAGCGATATACCAATAGTCAAGTGTATCTGATGGTGAATTCATCCAGTTATTGGAGAAAGTTGTAGAAGTATGTATGTCTCACAGTGCAAAGTGATAGGAGACTTTAATGTAGATTGTAAAACTGATTTCTTTTATTCAAAGAAACTACAAACTAAAATGCAGATTTTAGGAATGAAACAATATGTAAACAGTGCAATAAGAGTAACCAATGATAGCCAGACAATTACAGACTTAGTATTTTCAAACAGTAAAATAGATGTTGAAGTGATCCATCAACCTATAATAATGGATTATGCATGGAAAAATGTTGAACTGAGTATGAGTAGAAGCGTGACTCAATTGAGAGAGTTGCTTGCTAGGAATTATAAAATGTTCAATGTTCATAATTTTGTGAAGTCAAAGACAAACATAGAGTCTAATCTTGAGAATAATGAGACGAAGATAGATCAATTAGTTCATTGTGCAGTAACAGCCCTAAATGTAAATACAACTGTAAAAAAATTAGAAATACCAAGAGAATGGGAAGGTAAAAAATGTTTTTCAGATGAAATATGAGTGACATCAAATAGGAAGGATGAGGCATGTAGAAAAGTTAGAGAAACTCGCTCTGATTTTAATTGGATGCAATATAAACATCGAAAACGATGGATAAACATCCAATGAAGGAATTTGTTGATCCATATATAAGAATGCTGACGAGGCCGTGACAACGAGCGGCGTAGTGTTTGTTTTGTTACAACACTCGCCGTCGACACTGCGGCATTCGTCAGCAAAATGTTGAAGGATGCTGACATTCAGCCTTGTAATGACAATGGAATTAGTTATTTTTTAGTTAAGAAGTAAATATTTTTGAGTTAGTGTAACAGTAGTAGTAAAAATTTAATAGATATGTAGATACAGAAACAATACTTTGAAACTAATGTAATTATTTCTGTATAATTTTTATTATAATGTATTGTGTTGTGTATTGAATTTTATATGCATGTAAAAAAATAACCGACAAGGCTAAATAAATACTAAATCAATCAATATATACAGAGTGATTTTGACCAATGTGTACAAACTGCAGGGATCGTGAGAACATAAGGAGGAAAACATGTCTAATTAACTTATGTCCGGAAATTGATAGGGTTCATGCTAGAGGCCATTTAATTGATTCATAATTTTTCACAGAGAAAATAGCGCTCTTACATTGTTTGATGTGGCCACCATTACATGAAGAGACGTTTCATGCATATTTTATGAGACGTTTGAGGGGTTGTGAAACATTGTATCGTCTTCTTTTAAAAACTAACTTTGTTTATTATTAGTAACTAATTTATTTCTGTAACATCTTTTATTATTTTAGTATTTTTTACCTATCCTCACATCACACATAGTCAATCCTTATTCCTGACAGGTATAGGCATGATTGCATTGAAGTGTTATATTAGTAATAATTGTTAATTTTAGTTTCTATTATACCAAAAAAACATTTCGTTTGGTAGAACGTCACTTAATAATGTCTAAGATTTATGAAAAAAAGATGGATGAAATATTATTCCTGGCAATGGTCGCTGTTATACACACGTTTACGGCAGTCCGCCGCTTCTAAAAACACTATTTTAATGTATTGAAACCTAGCACTGAACGTGACTTGGAGGGACGTTCAGGACATTGCTGGAACTTATTATTTGCCTCCAACGAAACCCCCTTGAGTCCTTGTCGACGACTCGAACACCGTTGACATTTTTATGACCAACTGTGAATGGCGCTGAATGGATGGGAGTTCCGTTGACCTAATGTAAGGAATCGGATGCCTGCGCCACACAGAACACTCATTTATCTCTTTTCTTCAAGTAAAGTAAAATCATCACATCGAATAAAATCCATTTTAACATCGAATAAAAGTACTGTTCATCTTTAAAAACATAAATTGCATGGTAAAAATTAAGTTCCGCTTTCTGATTCCCTTTGTCCCCCCCCTCGCTGACTCAATTCGTGACATTTTTGTGCAACTGACTATTTTTTTCTTTTTTTATGCATTGTATTTCGAAAACTTTACCTACAAATGCTTAAGGCAAACCTAATTATACTTACAAAGCTGAATAAAACCCAAATAGGTAACTCTTGCCAAAATATTTTTTAATATAATTGAAGCATATAAGATATTCTTTACAATATTATGAAAAATTTCACAGAATCACGGTGGTGAACTAGTTAAAAGTCTCAACGAAACATATACAAGAATTTATCTGTCATATCTTAAATCATCGATCTTTGAGAATTAATGAAATATCTAGATGTTATTGAATAAACGAAAATATGACGGNTGTTATTGAATAAACGACAATATGACGAAATAAAGTAATACAGAAAAAATTCGATTCAAACAAGATTAAATAAATTAACTTCCGAATGCCATTCTTTACCAAGTTTCTCACGTCGTCAGTCCTATAGTAAGTCACGTTGTGAAATATTTTTTGTGAAGAAATAATACAGATTGCCGGTTCCAAGTCTCGTAATTGCAGTAGTAAGTCGCAGACGGTCACTTTTCCATCGTCTTAACTGCATGTACTGGGACATTGAAGTGAAACGTAACAAATTTTCTGACCCCGTCGGAAATCGAACCCGAGGATTTTGCGTAACATGTGATCACCTTGAGCTACCAAAGCTATATATTATAATGAATAATTAATTTATGATCAAAATAGCAGTTACATATATTTAAACTTTCAATTGATTTAGAGAAATTTCTAAAATATGGTGAAATAATATTTTCATCCCCTCCATATCTCCGTAACCGTTATCGTAGTACAAAAATAAAAAACTATTTTTACTTAAAATTTAATGTACATTAATTTAATATTCTACAAACGTTTAGCTAGGCTTCATAGTTTTCGAGATATTTGCGAAAAACTGTTGATAGGAGTAATTTCACTCATTTTCCAACCCCTCTCCCGAAACACGACGCTCTATTTGGTGTAACTTTTTTGCACTAACTAAGAGGAAAGTATACAACAATTTGGCGTAGTTTAGAACTTTTCTGTTTGAATGTTTGGGTTTGACCTAATTGTATTATACTGTTATTTGAGTTCACCTAACCATTCAATTTGTCTCACAGATAAAAATTACAGGAAGAATGATCCGGTGATCGTGGTGGCCAGGAGATCTTACTGCCTCTACTGTCTGTTCTCTCCTCACGGAATACCTCGTGCACACGTGAAAAGGTTTTCAAGGCGGTGTGTTATGCATCGACGTCACCAGTGGCCATTTCCAGGGCAGTTCTCCTGTACTTTAACGGGGTCAATTCCGTGTCAGGATAACAATTATTTTGCCCACTCTGTGTAACAACTTTGTGGAATCTTTGCGTGCCTTGGAGCAAATAAACATTCCACTGAGGTGAAGAGTTTTGAAATAATCGATGGCAAATGGTGAGTGGTTAACGCTCAAAACTTATTTATTCTGTAGGACCTATATGGTAGGCTATTGTTGTGTATTTGGTATACTCCTCGAGATTTAAAAGAGCTCAGGAAAATATTCTAAGTCCCACGCTCTTGGAGATTTGGAGGAGTTAGGTTTGCAACGCCACGTCTTTGCGACGGGGAAGAAGCTCCTCACTTTCGTTCGACCAAACGTAGGCAAACTTGAAACTACTTCCATATTTGGCGGACTAATAGAAGACTAGTACTGACGAACATACCCCTATTGAATCGTAACGAGAGAAAATGTTTTATTACGTCGCCATTAAAAAATATTTTGTAATTTTCTATTATACACAATTTGGACTTCCATAACAAAAAATATTCTGTATATTCTCAACTTCAATAAAACTTATCATTCTCTATATTTAAATGACATCTCAAGAATCGTTGTCTCACAACGCCTTCCTAGAGAATATAAAAGATATTAGAGTTTCAGTCAAAAAGATTGCGTCTTGCTGTAAAGAAATATTGTTTTTATCATAGAATTTCGATATCATCGCAAGATATCGTATGGATTTTGTAAATTCCGAATCAGGAAATACTTATAAATATTCCTACAATTTCTTAACCTTATACACTGGCGTATAGAACTCAAAGCTCATTGGCATGATGTGATGTGTATTGTACATTGTAATTTCAAATCATTTGCAATTCCTTCATACTATGTCCACCGGAATTCAAGAATTATAGAAAACAAATTATAAAACATGCATGAATAACACTAAAGATTAATAGTGATATTAATCATGTTAAACCACTTAAAGAATAAATAAATTACACCTACTAGAAATATATTGAATCCAGATATAAAACTTTGGCTGTAATCGCGCAACATAAAACATGCTCAGAGAGTAATATTACAAAAATCCTTTTTTAAGATTTCAATAAATATAACACAAAAACACAAATCACTTTTATTTAGATATTCAAATTAAATTGAGTTGTATTCACACAGATTTACTAAGATAATGACACTATAAAACATTGCATTTCAATTATGGTAAAGTTAAGTAATTTACCAATACGAGAAAAATATTCCAGAATGTAGTATATAATAAAAATTAATTATGCATTTATTTGAAAATCTGTCATTCTCTCAGATATCAATTTTATCATTTTCTCTGTTTTCCTTCTTTCATTTTTTCTTTTATACTTTCTCTCTTTTCTACTTTCTCTCCTTTCTTCTTTCTTTCCTTCCTTCTTTCTTTTTTTCCTTCTTTCTTTCCTTCCTTCTTCTTTCCTTCCTTCTTCTTTCCTTCCTTCTTCTTCCTTCCTTATTTCCTTCCTTCTTCTTTCTCACCTTATTTATTTCTATTTCCTTTTTGTTTTCTTTCCTGTACACTTATATAAATTCAAGGAAATAAATTATAATTCATTCTCATTAATTTCAAAAGAGTACCACTTCTCTTCTTCCTAATAACAGAATTCTTTTGACACACATTAAATAATAATATTATTAATAAAACTCATTCTTCATTTAAAACGTTAGCATCGATATTTAGTATCAGGTATTGATTTCAATAGCAGGGGACGAACATGGTAATTTAGATGCATTCTATATGAGTATATAACATTTTACGAACCAACATGGATGTGTATGTTATTGAAGATAAACATATTAATTAGACATTAAGCCAGATATTTGCAATAAATTAAAATAGCAGCGAGGCAGTTGACAAGATACTTAAAAATTTAAATATGAAGTGTTTGTAACTAGTGGATCTCAGCATTTCAGATTCAATGTCATATTTTAAGGACTTGCTATTTTAATTCTAGAAATATCCTCCAATTGACATAATTTTTTACCATCAATACAATAGAGATAGAGTTGAAATCGTATTTTGAGAAAGCATTGAACTAAAATATGAAATTATACGAATACGATTTTTCATTGGAATATTTATGAGACTTACGCGGAGAATTTAAATGGCGTTCTACTTTTTGCTGCCTTTAAAATAGAAATTTAGATCGCAGAATTGTTCATCCCGGACAGACCAATGAGACGCGAATANTTTAACAAATAGAACGTAGAATTAAAGAAACTTTTATATTTGGTGGTCTAATTGTAGAGCAGAGAATACGAAGAAATTCCTAACTAAACTCGCGGAAATAAATGTTGAATTTTATCATTATTAGTGGAATATTCTTTTAGTTTTCAGTTATACACATTTCGAAATATTTATAGCAAGTAATACTTATGAAGACAAAAAACTTAATTTGTTCTTGAAAACTAATTTATCTTCTAATACTTTTGGAGCACAATATTCTGTACAGAAAAATGTTATATGCACTCTGTATGTCTTGCTACGAACTGAATTGAGGTTGGTATTTTTTAAACTTTATTTAAAACAAAACAATTTTTAAAAGATGTTCGTTGTAAAAAACAATTTAACTTCAAGTGCGTTTTTGGGCGATGGTCTCGCGGGACACTATTTGTTTACTCTTTACAATGCGACTTTTTTCGGTTTTCAAGTCGATAAACAAAAAAGAAGTGCTTTTTCAACACAATGAAACCTATGATGAAGATAAATGGTAATTTATAGAATTCCTTATTCATAACCTACAGTTCAGCATGTTCCTCATAACGAACAAAATATAAAAGAATTTCTTGATAATAAACTACTAATAATCATGCATTTTTCTATCGTAGAATCTTCCAATAATTACATGAACTTTATATTAATAAAAAAATTTGTTATTGTTTCATTAAGATACAGATAAATAATTTAAGTACATACTTAATGAAATTTTGAATTGTTCTGCTTGTGTTTCGATTTGAATAGCATCTTGTAATATTTTATTATTCAATTCCCTTTAAATATTCTAGTCACACTCCCATCTCTTCTTTCAGAAGAACACTCGAATAGCGTAGAAACCAATATATCCTGGGATAGCACAATCTGAGAAGCAAAGACTGATGACCAAAATATAAATATTTATAATTTATAAGAAAGCAAGTGTTTTCCTCATTAAAATATTCATCGGACTGCCAAAGTTTTGAATTTTAGTTAGACTTCCTCAACGCTATAATTATATATATCTGGGGTCTGTAACCTCTCTTATAAGAAAAGGTTGTCATAAGGAAGAAACATTCTATCCATAAAAATTAACGTCGGAAGCGTATAATAAATCCAAAATTATAAAAGTATTTTGGTAACTCGATGTATTTTTGTGGTTTTTTTCTGTAGGTATCATTTATTTTTCTCTTAAAAAAATAACAAGACTAAAGAAAAATATTGTGGTAAGTGATGTCGCACTAAAAAGACGTATCTTTGAGACCATAGAAATACGTAGAGACGACAGGTCAAAAATATCGAAACTATTTTTCAGGTCAGAATGCTTGTTAGCAATCTTCTGATTTTAACACTTAATTAAGTGCAAAATATATTGTGCTGTCAATAACGAATTACCATTATTCCAGTTTACTTCCTCTGCACGCGTAGTAAGGAGTGAAATGGATGGCTGATGACAAATTTGATATTGCGATCGCTCTCCAAAATTATGTTTGTCTTCTAGAACGATACATTCTAAGTGGTTTTATTTCAGGTCATAAAACATGAAATCCTACTAATTCCTACTAAATAACGAAAGTTTCATTTTCGAAAACCAGCATAAATCCAACAACAAAATATTGTGAAATTTAAATACAATTTATGTGGTTGTTTAATTGTGATTGCTCAGATCAAATCTTCATTTAGTAACATTCATGAGTTTGAGACCAGGTTTTTCATAAGTTAAATAAGATTACAGCCAAGCGTTGTATCTTGCATCAATACATTTCTTACAGACGTAATTCATTATTGGTTTAAAATTATTTAACATACCATTAGAATTAACATTTAGTGTTATTGATTTATTTTTTATCAAATTCCCTTCTATAATGCCTGATTTCCGATTCACCTCTAAAAATAGTATAAAAGATTAAAACAATAATTAATGCCGATAACCTTAAGGTTTTTGCGCCAGTGAATAAAATTTAGAGTTTATAATAATATTAATAAGTAATTCCTGAATGCGAATCTCATGAAACTTATACGTTATCTTGAGATGGTATTCAAATCTATGATTAAACAAAATCGATTTTACAGTAAGAAGTAAATCTCTCTACGGAGAAGTTTAATTTGTTTTATGTTCCTTAGGACGACGTTGTGAGACAACGAAACTTGAGATGTCATTTAAATATAGAGAATAATTTATTGAAGTTAAGAACATAAAGATTATTTTTGTTATGGAAGTCAAAGACATGTATAATACAAATTACAAAATATTTCTTTAATTGCGGCGTAATAAAACATTTTCTCTCCTTATGATTTAATAGGGTTACGTTCACCAGTACTATTCTTCTATTGGTCTGCCAAATATGGAAGGAGTTTCAAGTTTGCCTACGAGTCGTCGAACGAAGGTGAGGAGCTTTTTCTCCGTCGCGGAGGAGTGGCGTTGCAAACCTAAAAATCCAAACTCCTAAGAGCGCGGGACTTAGAATATTTTCGTGGGCCCTTTTATTATTCGAGGACCGCACATACGGGACTCATAAGTATGACGTAACTTTTCATGTTAAATTTTATTTATTGTAACAACATTTTATACTATAAGTGGGAAACTTCATTCAAATAAAGATATCTTCTCTATTAGGAGACGTCATAAGTTGTTAGGTTTTCTTGAAGACGGTTGTGGTTCGGCGAGTATTGTGACCGCCGGATAGAAGCGCTAAGTATAGGTAGATGCAAGGCCAGCACAAGGAATTTGTATGATATGTCGCGACTTTATGATATTAGACGGTGATAGACACAAACTACGTACAACACACCGATGACCGTGTCTTCGTTCCTTGCGTACTCGTGATTGGAAGAGCGGGGGTTAGATTTTCCGCTCAGCAGAACTAGCTGTGGTTTTCAGCTGTGGTTTCACTTATCTACTCCCGACCAATGTCGGTTCGATACCTTATATTCCCTGGCAACCCAACATCTCTTATTGAAACCATGTGATTTGATTGAAGAGCGGACCTGATGGCGTGAACCGTCACATCATAAAATGAGACTTGAAATAAATAAATATGGAAAAATACTTTACTCTTTCTTGCAAATCGTCTTTCACTATTCCGATCTATTTACTCTTCTATCTTTTATACTTTACATTAATTTACACACAATTAAATGTAATAAGTTAGTCACTCGTGCGTAAAGTAAGCCACTCGTCCTCTTTGTTACAAATCATTAATTGTATTGGTTGTAAGTGATGTTTTGTTATATTTGTCGCCCTTGATAAATGGTGACCTAGTGTATTGTGAATGTTAAGAAAGATAATATACCATGTATGTTGAGGATGATATAGTATATCATGAAGAGTGCAAAGAAGAATAAATTAGGGAAAAAGGCTTGGAAGAAAATATAGCGGGAGATGTAGAATAGCGATGAGCAGACTTTGTTATATGTGACGTTGAAGCCTGCACACGAAGCTTAAAGCAACATGTTTGTCACACGGTGTGACAGTTCATTATGGAACACGCCTTCTGATGTCGCGTTGCCATGACATCACCTACTCCAGAAGCTAATTCAATCTCTAACACGTATTTAATTAGACTTAATAAAACGTTCTTTTCAACATAGTTGTTGAACACTAAAGCTTTTTTTGGTTTGTATCGTAGTAAAAATGCTTAATTTGAAAATTTCACTTAATTTAGAGCTGTAAAAGAATTTTATTTGAAGCCTGTGTACAACTTTGTGATTGTAAGAAGCACAGAATTTAGAGAAAACTTTTACAATGTAGACTGCCTTGTAATTGATAAAAATTGACAATTGTTTATTTAATAAAACAACAAGGTTTCAATTTGTTTAATACGTTCATTAATAGAAGTAAAACCCAAAAGCTCTTTGAACTTTTTGCTTTCAACGAGATCGTGAATTGGAACTTGAAAATAAAACTTATTAATAAAGAGTAACAGAATGCTACATATTCTTTTAATACACAAGTGAATAGAATAACCTTCTAGTAGTTAACAAATGAAGGCATATACTTTCATATTCTTCCATATTCAGAATTATTTCTAGAAACAAACAAATGAATGATTAATAACAATGTATCTCTAAGTGACGAACGAACTATATCATCAGAAACTATAGAAACTCAGAAACAAGTGACTAAATACAGTGATCCAACCAATCCCAAAATACGAAGTAACCAGCTCTCGTACTCAACGCGCTAACATCTCACTCGTGCGCGACGTATTAGTGATCACTGCAGTGTCAAGTCGCTCTGTCTTACTCGCTATAAAGTCACACGTTCACTCGGCCGCCGTCCAGTTAAACTGTGTTTGGCCAGTGCCTATAGAGCGTATAGCTGCACTATTTTTTGNTATATTTTAATCTATATAATCGCACAATTCGTGGACAATCAAAAGTTATAACTGTGTGTGCAGACCACACCAAAGTGACAATTACTTCCGACCTTCGTCGAGTGCCATTACTTATAGTCAGTCCTAGATGACATTCGTAACTTATAACTTGCAAGTTTATAAATGCAATATGTGAGTGTAAATAACTTTTTCGAAAAGTGTTAAATATGCAATCTAACGGTGACATGTACGAATGAACTATCATCTGTCATAGCAAGAACTAAACGTTGTAGAACTTCCAATATCACAAGAATTAAAGTGTTACAAATTATCGAGTGTATTCTTAGTGGTGACAGGAATTTGGAAGCCCAATAACTCTGAGGAAAGTACAAGTGGGATTACTCCGTGAATTCGTGAGTTAGCAGATTACTGCTTTAATACACATTCAGGTCTTGTAAACGACCTCATAATCCATTTTTCATAAATTGTTATAGCCGACTACATGACTCAAGGACCTATATGTATAAATGCTATATATTTTTCAAGTTTGACATCAGTCAATTCTCATTTTTTCAAATTGTCGGGGAATACTTTTTATTGCTTCTCATATCTCAATACTGAGGTTGCTTCATAATAAAATTCTACCTCTTCAAAATGAATATTCACAGGTTGAACAGAACAAGATTTTATTATGTAGGATTGATATGGACAAGTTATTTAATCGTAAATAATTAATAACACCAGTTTGGCAATCACAGGCGTTGAAAGCTTTGTAAAATGATGCCTTCTCGTTTAACTCACTACTGCCGGTAAGTAGGTTGTCGTTGAAGAAGTTTTCTTTCTCGTCGCTAGATGGGACCGCTGGTGATGTCTCGTTGTAACTAGTTGATGGAGTACTATATTCTAGCGCGTGGTTGCGTTGCTGGTAGCTAGTAGATGGAGTGCGATATCTTGGCGCGATGGCGCTGATGGTTGAGCTTCAGCGTGGTCCCGTAGGGTGGCGCGTCGTGTCCTCGGGTTGTAGAGTTAGTTCTACGGTTGAGCGGGCGATTGCGTTTCGTGATGATGCTTCTCCGAAGTTTGAATATCAACTCACTTGGACACACGGGTATTCCGACGTCTTGGTGGTTGAAATTATTCAGTCACAGATTTGAACTTAGAATTATTCCGACGTCTTGGTGGTTGAAATAATGCAGTCACAGACTCAAGACGATTTCTTGGAGATAGAATATTTCTCACAGAGCCGAGTTTCGACACAGAATTATTCGCAGAGCTGAGTAACTGCTTTGAGGTTAAATTCGAACTCGAAGTTCACTCGACCAGTCTTCGTCGTACTAAGCTTGGCTTGTGGCTTTCGCTATTAGCTAAACTTTGACAGCTGACGGCGGTGACGACGTAACACTAACTCGAGTTTTATCTATTGATGTTCTTGAATTTTTTTAACAAAATAGACGACATGCACTTAGTAGTGCGCGCGGCACGAATGCGTCGTGGAGTCTTCTAATGTATACAATGTAGGTACTCTTTTCGTCGTATGTAGAGATTCTGTGGTGTATCTCTTCGGTCATGGACCTTACGTAGCTGGAGCTTCGTCTTGCCGACGGCGCAAAACAGTATGGCGCTGTTGGTTTTGTGTAGCAACGTGTAACTTTTACTCGGGGGAGTTTCGTCATATACGTATTTAAGGTACGTGTTTCGTTATATATGTAGAAAGGTACTTCTACAAAATTAGACTAGTCAGTGCCTTTTCACATTTATTTTGACTTTATTCTTACTTCGTAGTTAGTTTATTTGTAGTTAGTTTTCCTTCTGTAATTTTAATTTATGTATTTTGGAGAGGATTCTTTGACTAAAGAGCACGCAGATAAATTTAAGACTATTGACAATCCTTAAGCTCAACTTTTATTGTAAATCAATAAATTGGTGACCTTGTGACGTGATCTTTAATTCACTCAACATAATCTTTAACTCACTCAACGTGATCAAAAATTTTGAAGCAGGGTCAGAAAATAAATATGACCCGACGTGATACGCGAAAAATGTTTTGCATAACAGGAATGAAATTCCAGAAGAAATTTTTTACGCCATCACAGATAACGGTAATAAAATTCTATTAATTAATTCTCAAAATGTCTACTGATAACGTTCAACTTTCCACTACGACACACAACCTGATCGTGACCACATTATCGCTTCCAAATTTTTGGAAACCGCGGGCGTGGTTCGCGATTGCGGAAGTTAAATTTCACGCGCACTACGGATATGATAAAACTAGCAACACTAGCGGATAGAATCCATGATACTTTCCCGATATCTACGACGCCACCCGCCGTCCAGCCATAACCGCTCCCGACTCCATAATCAATTATTTAATTCAGGCATTAAGTGAACTGATAAAACAAATGGCACAATTACAAACGATTCTCGTAAATCAGCATGTTACTGCAGCTAGCATCACAACACATGAACTATTTTGGAACCAACGGAAGTTTCGTCTCGGGGTGAACCCAAGACCCACGCCATACAAAACATGCTGGTACCATCAAATTTACGGAAAGTTAGCAAAACGGTGCAATACCCCATGTGCGTTTAGGCTAAAAAATCCTCCAACTAAGACAGTTAATTGTAATAAATCAAACACACACGGTTCATGCCAGTCAAACAGCACATCAAACACGGTAACTTCACTAGTGGCATGCAAGGCACCGGACGCGACATCTAATTTTAAACAACCGACGCTACATATATCGGAACCAGATTCAAAACTCTTTAAATCTATTATAAAAAACAGCTATTCTAAACGACGTGTACAACGTAACTAGCGGACGTTTCGTTGTTTTCACGTGAGAGAGTACTTACGTGAAAACACCACGACATCCTTCGACCCGGCATCCTCTGCTATAATGCAATATTGAGTAGACAGTGCATACGAGCAAATGCTTGAAAGTCAATAGTTGGAGAATACAATCAATGTTCTTTCCCGCGGAATCAAGCAAAAAACGTACTTCACAAACAGACAACAGGAACGCTTGCGTTGAAATAACCTCATCAGGAAACGCCACAACATCAAGGAAACGAGTAAAGTTTAAAAACAAGCCAGTGTTCTGTTTCCAATAACATTTTCTTAGGACATTCTGGTATCCATACATACGTGTTATACACACACCATTGAACAACAAAGTAAACTCCCAATTGTCATAGGAAAACAGACATTGTTGCAGTTTCATCAAATTGCTACAACAAGAAAATATCAATATAATTTGATAATTTCATGTGTCTTCTGTCAAAGCTTAACTTTCCAATACAAGAGGAGAAGTCAGGTCAACACAAGTCACATCCAAAGGTCAATAACCCGTAGGAATCTGTATTCCATATCTATAGTATTAATTAATATTGCGCGATCCAACAACCTGTATGCATTTGCACCTCATAACCATTTCCTAAACCTATTCCATTCCACAATGAAAAATTTTTTCATACCAAAAAGTGGATAAATTGTTATAACTCCAAAATGAACTATTCCATGAACTGGTACTTCGTACAGCTGGTACTCTTCCAGTAACGCCGAATGAATGCAATGTTGAATAGTACAATTGAGTTAATACAAACATCAAACATCACGTTGATATGAAAAACAAAAACACTGATTCTTCTCGTGGAACAAATCTCCTTACCTGATCCTGCTCCTGGAAAAAAATCTCCTTAGCAAATCCTACTCCTGGCACAAAAGTAAAAACAACCCAGAGACAAACAAATCAAACTATGTATTCTATATATTTTTGGGATGAAAACTAATCAGTATACTAACGTGATGAAATCGTTAAATTATTTAAAATAGAAATATCAGAACATTTTGAGGATACACTATCTTCCACGTTATCAGTTCCTTCCAAAATAAAGGTTCTTTACTATTATTATTATTATTATTATTATTATTATTTTATTATTATTTTATTGTTATTATTATTATTATTGTTATTGTCCTCTTCTCCCTCGCGACGGCTACAGCCACCGTTCGCTCATAATATATTTGAAAACCGAAAAACAAAGCTATTTAATTTGATTATTTTGGGAAAATAAATCAAATCTCACAATACACACACACATCATCCCCCTCTTCTGGTGGAAGCGGCCTGCGCGGAAGAGGTGCGGCAGAACGTCAGAGCGACTACAGTTATCGCGAGATCGGTATCAGTCTCAAGTTATCACGAGAATAGTCTCAGAGTATTACGACAGCTGTGAAGAATCACTGTATCACAGTACTACGACGGCAGTAGTAATAGTAAACGCAGTGGCGGCAGTTGCCACGATAAGTAGCGAGCAGCACAGAGCGATAGCATGAGGACGGGCGAAGCGCCGTCATACCAAGTGGCAGCGTGCTTTAGGCTGCCCGTGGGTAAGATTTGGCTTGGTTAGATGCAGCGCATTGGACTCAGTTACTGCACCGTGTCACCTGACAAACTCGCGGAAACTCGGTTAGTTGCAACGTTGCTGGAGCAACTTGAGCAAAAATGCTCGAGATATATTGTAATTTGTAAGTTGTTGATGCAATATTTACAATGTTTACATTTACAAGTTGTTAATAAATGGAACTTTTTTGTTACAAATGTCTCCTGTGTGCAGAATCTTTCTTCTAGTATCTAATTGTAAATGATGTTTTCATTGTATTAGTAAATCTAGGTAAGAAGGTTCATACCAATTAACGGCTCTCAAACAGGGGTCTGAGAGTTCTTCATGTGTAATTGAGATAAGAAGGTTCATATCAATA
>NNCF01134098.1:36964-59405 GCA_002313205.1 Laupala kohalensis | reverse complement strand
TGTCACTAAAATAAGTTGTACAAATAATTGCGAATTGTGTTAGTAAAATAAAATTCAGCATAAATTTGCACACTCATCGCGTAGTGTCCTATCCCTCGAAATGAAACGCCGTGTAGGGAGGATCAGATCAATGAATTAGATCGGATTCAAAGAAAGGCTGCAAAATTTGTTAGGGACAACAATCGTAATATTAATTTAGAGTGGAGCACACTTTCCAATCGAAGGAAGTTCGCACATTTTTGTGCTTTCTTTAAAACGTACATGGGAGAACCTGCATGGATATCAGTGAACGCCAAGCTCCACCAACCGAACTACATCAGTCGCGGCGACCACAAGCGTAAAATGAAATGTAGGAAACAGAAAACAGATATTGCGAAATACTCCTTTGTGAATAAAACCATTGTAAACTGGAATAACTTACCTGCAACAACACTTACGAACTTACCAAAAAGAGTAAAATGTTTCCGCAACCGTCTTCTTGCTTCTTTGAAATAGGAGCACATGTGAAGTGAAGTGTAGTGAAGTGAACGGAGACTAAAGGAATAGAAAATGCTCGGAGCGAATAGAATTGCAGTGCAGTGTAGTGTAGTGTGGTGATGTGAAGTGTGTGTGTGTGTGTGTGTGTGGCTGTTCACAACAATCGTGTTTTGGGGTTATTTTTATAGTTATTAATTTCTTTTAATTATATTATTGCAATTATTTTTACATTAATGTTATAGGAGGAGTAAAGGTACATGTGTGTATATTGAAGCGTGCTTGGACGTATGAGTGTGTATCTGTTTGTAAGTGAAAATGTGTTTCTGTACGTATGTGAACATACACACATAAGGACCTAATTTAATTTTTTTTTAATTTCTTGGGTGTATTATCCTTCTTGCTTATTGTGTACTAATTTTCTAAGCATTTTAATCCGTGAGTGTGTATTTTATAGATATTTGGGTGAAGATTTTTTTTTAAATTTCACATTATCCTATTATGAATATTCTTACTATGTCTATCATGTTTTCAATCTGTCACCGAGTATTGCTCACTTGCAGATTAATAAATTATTATTGTTATTATTATTATTAATGGTAGAACCAAATTGCAAATACCAAAATTATCTTATACTGGATACATTCCAAACTAAATTAAATTCATGTAGATATAATATTTTCGCGAACAAAATTATGGAACCAATTAAATGTTATCTGCAACAAAGCTAATTATCAAGAGTGCACGGGATGGGATTTACCTCTTCAAAGCGTATTATTAAAAAATATCTCACAGAAAAATAACATAAATCATAATTATCTCTGTCATCTTAATATATTGTTCTCATTCCTACTCCCTATGGCAGAATCGTTTAAGATTTAAATTTTCAACCTATATAAGAATTCTAGATTAGATCATAGGATAAAAAACTAGAAACTTAGTATTGCATTCTTCCTGCATTTCACAATGAATTTCATTTTATCTGAATTGTTTTCTTTCTCTCTAGAATGAAAAAAAAATCTGAAGTAAAAAATATTCGCGGAGTTTCAAGAATATGTTTTCTAAGTTAATTCAATGTTGCATGTTATTATTTAAAAGTGCAGTGCAACCAGTTATATCCGAAACCCCTGGAGATACAAACACGATTTAGAACAAAGACATTTGAAAAAAGAAAATATATCAACATAAAATAAATAAATTTATTACAACTGCGTATGACAATACTGAGGACAAAAAACTAATTGACTCTTAGAAGCAAGCATCCTATCCATCCTGTCAAGAAGAGACACTTATAACATAGAATTACAGTATCAAATGTTACCTGCTTCTGCTTAACAATTATTGAAATATAAGTAAATAAAGAATATATTATTTCCAATTTCATTCCTTAACAAATTCTACAACCTTTCTATACCACGCTATTCCTATTTTATACTATAATCATATCTCACCCACAGTCACACGCATGTATATTAAACCAATATAAGTTTCGAATCAATTTCGAGTCAAGGGACAATATTTTGTTTAATGAAAAAAAAGAAAGTATTTACAAATTATAGTAGCTCCTGTACACGTGGAGTTGCCAAATATTGCTGTTCTGAGTCCCCTCTACAACACCTATAACCGTGCAATAGGAATTCTGAATCATTCTGTATAAACACACTTTCTCAAATACATAAGAAGAAGATAGTACTGTAATCTCGAAATTCTGACGGAAAAATCCGTTTTGGGGTGTTATTTTACCAAAAAAAGTTCTTTGAAACTCCGTTCGTTTGTCTGGGCGCAGTAATTCTAACTGAACGTATCACAATTACGTATGTAGAATATAATCTGCTGTTTATGCATGCCCTCTAAAAATTGTATGATTGTCAAATTTGTATTATTTCATTGTGTGATTAAGAATGAATAAAGTCTATGACAATTAACGTCCATTATATAATCAAATTAAATAAAGAATCAAAGATCTACGACCTTTAACGGACGAACAGAATCTATTTTGTGGTTTGAAGCTCAAAACGTTTCGTTTCTCTTAGGGACTCATCGTCAGTTGGAACAAATTTTAACAAGAAACATAACAATACAATTGAAAATTATATTAAACGTAAATTTAAACACAAAATTCGTTTGCAAAAAAGCAGAAACTACACAAACATGTTATAATGTTCCATTGTAAATACTAGATAGTTTTTCTGTGTCTGTGCGTAAGTTCAAACTCCCATGTGTATTTTTTATAACTATCATTTCTAATATACAACGTTTTTAAATAATTAATATATTGCATTCGTCTGTTAGATATAAGTCTTTAGTTATTTATTTAAGAATGAATACATTTAAAGAGATAATTACACATATTATATTTTAAGTCAATTTATCATTACCAAAATTACATTAACATTGTAAGTGTATGATATAATTTTTTATAAGTTAGTATATTTTAATTGAAAATCAAGCATGAATGGAAGTATTAGCTCATATACCGTCTATTATAATTAATGAGCTCTTAGGGACATGTCAGAAACATGAACCTTAAAGAAAATCACTTTCGTTCTTTTCTTTGCGTTTACCTTATGAACCTTCCCCCCCCCCTCAGGAACCTATCTCCCATGGAAGCGTTGTTCTACATTAGAGGTCCCTTACAGCCGTCTTCCCAAAAGGGTCGTAGATCCTCGCGCTTCAGGTGCACCTCGACGGAGCAAAATCCTATCGGCCAAACACCTTCCAATCGCAGACACTAAACGTCACACACGCACATCTACAGAAGAGGTAAGGGACGAGAAGTAGTTTGTAAAGAATACGAGAATAAGAATAAAGTGTACGAGGCACTGACGGATATATGGGGGGGGGGGGGGCTAAGAGGGATATAACCACCCCCCATTGGACCTGAACTCTTAAGAGATAAAATTGAAGTCGATAAATGGCATACATTGTAAAAGGTTTAGCACATTAATAATTGTTATAATTTATAATTGTTATTGTTATTCGTTCTAATTGTTATTAATAATATCATTTTATTGTTATTACTAATAACAGATTAATAAAATTAATAATACCATATTACTAACTTTTCTCATAAATAATTATCATTCTTATTAATAATACCAGATTGTTAATTATTTATTTAATGCATTTTATTTAAACGTAATAATTATACAATTAGTGTTGTAAAAACATATTTTTTAAACAAAAATGCTCACCGATTAGCTGCCCCCCCCCTCCATTTCGGTCTAGATCCGCCTCTGGTATGAGGTAAATGAGACAATGATCAATTGACTTCACTTTCCTTCATGTGGCGGTATTTCTGGGAATTCCGTGTCTTGACTTAGAGTCCTGATACATTTTAATTACTTACCAATTTTATTTATTGGAGTCGTTTTTTTACATAGTTCGGATCGAAGAATTGAATGACACGATGCTACTCATAAATAATGAAAAGTTCTAGCACCACTTAAAGAGAATATCCGGTAAGTATAGAAGCCGTACTTTGACTGCTTTTAAGGGGAGTGATTACGTACTGCAAAAGTATTTCATGTTTTAAGCTTTCACAAAGGAGTTAAATCTCATCTGAGAAGCACGTCATCGTAAACTGTCGCGTCTGTTGCTGGAAACTGAAAGTGGTTTATTGACGTTGCAGGTGCTACGTAACTCATTATTCGCAGACGTGATTTCAAGCGACAAAAATGAGTGGAGAGACGAAGATCAAAACACTCACACACACTCAAAGAGGTCGAGCTATTTTCTCTTCATGACTCGTTTCTCTGGTTCGACACCTACGATGAATTGAAAGCTGAAGGCACCTTCATGTTCAGCTTCATTATTCAATTAAAATAAATGGTATTAACCTATCTAGAAAAGTTATTAAAAGTTATTAAAAGCAACTGCAATTAATTTTCTTAAAGGTCTGCAATTAATTAGTGGAAGTAGTTATTACTTCGTGATAGTTTGCTGAAAGATAAAGCGAGAGATAACATCTGTATGATAACATTTCGTACTTCTGTAATGGTTGTTATTGTTCGGATGGGTAGTGCTAAAAAATAGCTACCATATCAAAATGAATTATATATTATTCAGAAATGGAGTATTTAAATTTGCAGAAAAATATATTGTTTAAGATACATGTGTTTGAAGACAAAAAAATGAACTAAAGACAAGGCCTTCAGAAAATAACTCGAACGGAACTGAAACTCACGGTTATAATTGTAGGAGTTCAATTGATGTAAAATACTTGTTTTTCAATTCCATAGAATTTTTTACATTTTCTCAAAGATATGTAGGTTGAAGAAAATCATCGATTGCTTGTTGTGTGACTAATACTGAAATATTAATTACATCACTGTTGTATGTCAGTACGGATAAAATTAAAACAGCCTTAATAGACGTAAGTTACGAATTTATTAATTTAGCATAAAAGGATACAAATTTATGACTACCAAAAGATTAACATTAAGCATTATCTTTTTATTAGATCTTGTCAGTTTCAGAGAAAGTAAATTAAAAACAAAATCTTTAAAATATTGATACTAAGTCTCTGACTCTAAAATTAGACAGTAACTTGAAATGTCACAAACAATTTAATTTTTGTTTTACCATGTACGTCCATGGAAATGAATTATTTAATTAATTATTTAATAAAAATGAAACGAATATCTCACGTTCCTTTCGTTCAGTGTTCAAATATATTATGTTCTCAAAAAAATCAATAAAATTATTATATCTGTAAAATCTCAAAAAACGTGTAAAAAATTAGTTATGTTGTAAGCAATTACTCTCTCTTTAAAGTTTGTATCCCTGTACGACCAGAAATAGCTAAGTCATGGTATTTTCAGACTTTCAACTCGCGAGACATGTGTATAGACGGAGCGTCACTCTTATCATACTGCGAGGAATAAACATTATCAGCACTTATCTTGTTTATTGTCCAGTCCGTGAAAGGTTTCGGCCGTCTACCTGCCCATCATCAGCACTAAAACCACAGCTGTTTGGTGCCTTTGCCCGACCGGGAATTTTTTTTTTTTTTCGTGGCTTATCGCATATGAGGTGTAAAGATGCTTCGATAGGCAATGCGCCCAGGTGTGCTACACAGTGTGGAATTCAGGACTTTATTGGATTGCAAGTACCAACAAAAGAATTATTACAAGGGTGATAAAAATAGCTCATGAGAATAATCGTGGTATATATATTCTATCAATGAAAGAAAGCAGTTTAATGATTGTAGTATGAACTAATGTTTCGCGATTGTAAAGTATTTTTAAAACATTAAAAATTATTCTGTTGAAAAATTATAAGAAAAAGAGCAATGTCTCAATTATTCTTTTCCCAATTTGACTTCTACTAATTCTGTAACTACCAAATTTTAGTTTTTACTCTGTACGTTTTAAAGCACTCGAAAATTGGGTCCGTGTTAAGTACACTAAATATGGAAAATATTGTAATTCATCTTCAGGAAATTTCTAGGGAACAACCTCATGTATTCCGACGAACATGTATTCGTGCAAGCTGTGATGATACACGGACATAAGATTTGGGTTTCCAAGTCACACCGGTTGACTTTCTCGTAATGACCCACTAACATATTCGCTATTAATTATTTCTCATTATGATTCATCTTCTACTTGCATAAATCATTTTGCTTCTTCTCCCAATTAATTCCTGGATACCATTGATAATATTTTTTTCTGATTCACGTTATTCTCAAATTACCTTCGTGTTTTGAATTCACTAATTCGGGTACGAGATTTCCATATTGCTGTTTCCTTGTTTTGACTTGTGTAACTGTTCGAATCCATATGATAGTATTAGTATTTCGTACAAATTCTTTGGAGATAACTTCTCCCTTGATTTTCTATTATAGTTTTTAATAAGATTTTTTGTACCATGTAATGCGATAATTAAATTACCCCATTCGTTAAAAATATGAACTGAAAATGTCAACTGAAATGAAAATTTTTATTGTTAGCATCGTCATCGAACTAGACGCCAATCGAAATACCAATAACGCGAGAGCAATTCCTCGTTTTGTCCCGCGCGACTCTTGTGTTTATTTATTTTTATTACTATGAGATAGAAATTCACTGATTTGGCGCACATTTTTATATGACTTTTTATAAAGCTGTTAAAACTGTTGCTTGTATCTTCAAAGTTTGAAAAACAATTTCTATGATCTGTCTATTTTTTTTTTGTAGTGAGGTGGTTGGTACATTTCGTTTAGACACATAGCAATCAAAGTCTAAATGTAAATCAGTGAATTTACCAAGTCTGTTTCTTAATTTTCGCATGAAATGTTATTTATCATTTGGACTTACGCATAATAAATTGAGGAAATTTTTCGTGCAGTTAGTTTTTATATTGATGTCTTGATTTAGTTTCCCTCGAACTTTGGCTTCCCTTTGACTCAACGAATAATAGTTTTGAATTATACACTAGTAATTGTTTTGTGTCTACTTAAGTAAATTTATTGTCAAAAAATCCGTTTCAAAACGTTATGACGACGTGGAGGACAATAATGAAAGCAAGTAAAGGATCATCTCATCAATTTCGTTCGAGGGTTCACCTAGAACTCAGGTGGTTTGTAAATGTCAGCTCACTCCTGCGATAAAAAAAAATTGTTAGCTACGTGTTACAATACCAACTAGTAGTGCAAAACAATTGCACATACTTTCTCATATGCGTTTCTCCATCTGCAGCATAGAGTGACAAAAAATATCGCAAAAGTGTTATGTAAATGTAATTTCGTTGTAGACAGAAATTGATGTATTCGTATCTGCAGAGCGTTTGCTGTCCTCCTATGTATTTTATTATTATCATATCTTTCATTTCGTTTTACGAAAAGTGTATTCTACGTCTGCTTGGTTCATTTACACTGCCAAATATTGTTTAAGCTTCTTGAAACAGTGAACTAATGTGTAAGCGTAGCAGACAGAAATTATGTTACTGCATCTATACCAAATTTTCAAACGAAATACCGCTAATACGGATGTAATGCATAATAACTGTACTTTACGTACAGAAAATTTAAGCAAAATCGTAGAAACCGTTCTTGAGAAACATTTAAAAGAGTACTTTGACCTTCATGTGAAGTACCCTTTGTTTTAAAGCAAATAAAATTAGAGCACGTGCATCGACAACAATTAAATTCTACTGTAAATACGAAATGTGATTAAATATATCCATCCATGTACTCAGAATCGCTTTCGCACAGACGGACGGGCGGATGGAAGTTATGCCAAAAACCACTTTTTCTGAATCAGGAATTTCCGTCGAAACCTCGAATTCGAATATTTTCAGGGATACAAGACTTTCTCTATACTACGGATATAAGAAAGTAAAAATTCCAATAAATTTGTATTTAATAAAACACAGTTACTTCATCATTATCAAATTTTAGATTATTTAGATTATTCGGAATATGTCCCTAACCGTTAAAATTACTCGAAGTCCGATATTAATCGTTACAATAGACCACCTGGACATAAAATCCGCCTCTAAAAACCCGGGAACCGACGAAGTAAAACTGGAGAAAAACCCAAGCCAGGGTGCGGATACCTCTTCATTTGCGCCGTGTGAAGAACAGCTGTGATGGCGGCTGAAGGAGGCCTCCAAAAAACGAGGCTTCTCCTTCTAATGACGTAGCTACATCTTGTGTCCTCTTGACCAAATGCGTGAAGCACGATTTCACCCACAAAGGGTTCCGTTTACAAAAATACGAACGCATCCTCTTCACCTTGTTTTCGCCGAGTCATGAGTAGAAGCGAGGGCTACGACGATGTGTGTTGCAGTCTTCGTTGGAAAGTAGGCTCACGCTAAGTAAAAGTTAGTTCGTACTTTCAGTTTTACTCGGAGTGCTTATTAGGGAAATGTGCCGTGAGAAGTTCTATTTATTCTCAAAGGTGCGTAACGGAGCCCGCAAAAATGTGGAAATGACGGAGAATATGGAATTATGAATGTGAAATCCTCCACACCTCTTCCGAAATTTGAGGTTATGTTTCTCTAAAATATGCGATGTGTAACAGAAGCCATTTCTGAGAAAAGAAGAAATTGGAGTAAAACTGTCACACCAATAGGTTAGGATGCAATGTGCTACCGATATTTTATAGTAACTGATTACCCGGCGCTGCCCGGGATTTTTCTTAGATTTATCTTCTTTTACTCAGAAAAAAATAAAATCTATCTATATATATATTGAGATCAGATTAATTTTACGTACTGTGTTTTAAAAACAGATGTATAACTTCCTAATTTTTCAATTTCATAATAATACAAAACCTGACTTTACGCACTCCACCATCTCGCGGGAGCCGCTCCGGTCGAATGTTCGCTTCTGAGGCGTGACGCGGCTGCACCATTTCATTAAAAGTTTTGTAAAATCTTAATTATTCGTCGAAATTTTACTTTTTTTATGTTTGTCAAATTCGCAAAACAAATAATCCATTAAATTTGATGATGATTGATTTTTTTTAAATTATTCTCTTAAACTTAAGTATTTTAACACTTCTATTTTTAATAACGTTTTATTGATAATTAAGGTTAATTTTTGTGGATAGACATATGCTGGCTTCGTTAGGCAGTGTAAGCGAATATAACTCTCTTTTTTTCGATTTTGTGGTAAAAACTATTTCTATCTTTCTTATCACACATTAAAAAAATGAAAGTTAACCTATGCCCATCCAAGACATCTAAACTATATCCTTGTCATAATTCATTACGATCGGTTCAGTGGTTTAGTCGTCATCAGGTAACAAACAGACAGACACGCTTCAGCGATACACATTTATATATTAGTATGGATTCTTAATTATTATTCCAACTTTTGAACATCGTTTGTTGAACTCAACTTTTGGTCATCAATTCATTGATTATCTTTGCTGTTGAGTTATGCATTACAATTAAATGAGTTTGACGGCTTTTCAGTCGATTACAATTGTTTTGTATAAATTGGCTGCCTCTGGATGCGCACTCAAAAAAATTGAACTTAATAATTTACTTTCAATTTCTTGTTTACGAAGTCTCGCCAACACGTGAACCACAGTTTACACTGAAATTGATTTCACTCAATAAAACTTCAAGAGCGACATTTTCCTCCACTTATTTTTTAACCAAGTTTTTCTTCATTTGTATTAACAAAAGTGACTTATTTGGAATGACTGTTGCACGGAAACCGGAAAAAAGTAATCAATGAAATTATTAGAAATTTCAAAGGACACTTCTTAACGGTTATTGCAATTAAAATGCAAAGTGTGATCAATATTGGTGAATTACAAGAGCAGAAAAGCAATTAAAATTTGCAGATAATCAGTAGATGTGAATCTTTACTCGCATGACGCCTGAATATATAGCCTCGTAATGTGATCGCTAGTGTTCGATTACGTTGCATAAGGCGAACAATCAGCGAGACCGAATCGTACAAGCAAATATTATATACAATCTGTGAAGAACATTGTTTTCAAGTACAGAACCTAAAAGTGAAATGAAAACCAAAGATTTCAGAGATCTTAACTATGGGTGTTGTTTATTTATGTGTAATGTGTGTGTTCCTTCTGAATTGATTTTAAAGTAAATAGTAATTACGTACATATTAAAATACAATACTGAATTTTTGTAAGCTTTCTTCGTAGTATTTAATTTTTGAAATCAACAAAATTGAAAATCAAATATCATGAAAGTAAAGAAATATAGAAATCAACATATGAATTCAGAATATTATATAAGAACCCCGGGCAACGCGGGGCAAAATTACAACAGGTGTTTTAATACTCACTGTAGAGTAAAATATATCAACTCTCAGTTCCAATTATTCTTTGAACGCGAATGTAATTTTTTGTATGTTTATTTAACAATTAAATTTTTTAAATTTGTGAATGGTTTTAAAATTTTAAATGCAATGATTATTTTAAGTTTCTTTTCAAAAGGGAAACGCGGAGTAATTCAGCAAGTTTGAAAAATAAAACACATATTTTTGAAATTTCCGAATATACCCACTTCAAGTCACGTGTATCTACAAAGGAGTCGGCATTGAGTGACATTTCTGTCTCAAAAAGAGTTTGAGGTTTGGCGAGATAAGTTGCGTGGGATGGAAACGCGGGTTGTGGCTTAACACGAGACAATGTTACCAGAAGACAAGGGAAACTTTCACTACAAATTTTTCTGTTGTCTGCTAGAAACTGAAAACGAAAGCACATTCCCTATCTGCGAGGTCATATACGAAGGGAAGATACAATCAGTGACGGGTTTATCAAAGCGAATGTGTCTGTATTAAATTCATACTTTCTGTGGGACACCGAAACATATCACAAAGAATGCTTTTTCTCAGAGGTGCTTCAACGTAATCCAACTAGTCTTCAGCGAAATGGAGGTTTACTCTTAATCTCATCTCCACAGTGTTCCTCACAACTTTCGAGTCACTTGTGCTAGAAGCTATCTTCTTTTCCATCACACAGAATTATTTTAATGAATTGTTCCTAGAGTTCGTTCTACTTTCACGTAAACGCTGTATTAGGATAATCTTGAACTCGTGAAAAATTTTGACCGCGATATTTACATGAAAATATCATTTTTAGTGTCTCCCTGTTCCCTAAAACTGGTTTTTAGAATTCAGTCTGTCTGTCCATATTTGTGCAGAGATTCTGAATAAAAAACAGTCAATTTCATCCTCACATTTCTTTAGAGTTTTATCTGCTTCCAGTTAACACAATTGCTCTAAAAAAATTATCACCATGATGAAATAAGTACTTTCATTATAGGTAAAAATAGAATTCGGAAAATCTCTAAAATAGACCCCAACTTTTTGTGTAAAATTGAACCTTTTTCGAGTAAAAACTCCGTGATTCATCGATAAGGAAAGGTTGCACGATAATTGGTCAAGGTTTTTTAAATCAATGAAACAAGTTATACAACTTAAAATCTAACAGGAATTACAATTCATAAAAATCTCATTTTAAAAAGTCATTTTTAATTCAGTTATTAATGCACGTACCAAAAGTTGACATTCCATGAATGTTACGGTTCAGAAATTTGACTTCTAACACCTATTCTGTTCAAGTGGACAGAATTTCCATCATTTCCTCTTCCCTGTTTTAAAGAATGCTGATTCGGTGGATATAATTTGAGGAGTTCGGTCTGTATCATTTTTGAAACAAACACAAAGGATTATTCCAGTTACATTGAGTGCATCGTATTCCATGAATTGTTCGTTTGACAAAGTCGCTGCTCGTATTAAACTCCAACCCATGAAACCAACAGCGAAGCAATGCTTTTATTCTCTAGATATAATAGGACTGGCGTGTGTGATGGATCTATTCATAGAGAGCTGAGGCATGATAACATGACCAGTTTTTTAGGATTAAAAGTTTTACATCGATGAACATGCCGGAATGGTACGTAAATTCTGTGGAATTATTTTAAAAAATGTAATATACTCTTTAGTTTTTAGTTTTGCGACTAGTAGAACTTAAGTTTCAAGGTGTTCATTATTCAAATATAATTCTTGCCTTTGCATTTTTTTTTTCAATATAAGAATTGTGAACAAAAAATTAATAATTTTTATTTTCAAATCCATACCAATTCTCCTATTAATACTATGCTTTAAAATAGCATTAAACTGATAAATCTTCCGTGCAATAATTCTTCCATTGTGTCCAAAAATCGAATTTTTGTCGATATCTGTTTCATGGCGCCCCGGATTTACTTTTATACAAGAGACTTCCTCGCGGCCATGATGTTGTTACAAAAGAAAATGTTGCTAGGAAACCAACTGTTCCTATCCTTCTCCCAATATATTGAAGATCCTATCTCATCTCGTTAAGGAGCAGAGATGGCAGGATCCACGCGCAGGTGAAAATAGGGGCGGACAAGGTCTCGAAACCAGGATCCCTTTGCTCTGAATGAAGAGGGACTATCCTCTGCGCCACCCGATTTTCCGATTTTACTTTACTGCACATAATCACATACATCGTGATATTTTATTTAGAAATATGAAGTTTGTATCATTGTTCTTATTCCCAGAACACAACCCAAGAGATTTGAACGAGCAGTCAACATGATTGAGATAGACAGTAACCAATTTCACAGTTATTTTATGTGATAAAGAAAATTTCAATCGTTTGCATTAATCATTTTTAGTCACATAAACGTCAATAAATGTGTAAACGTCAATAAGTGGTAATACTGAATCTTAGAAACTCGTCTCTTATCCACTTTATAGAAAAAAAAATTTCTGTTGAGTAAAAATGAACATTTATTACTAAAATTCCCATTTTTCATACAAAGTCAAAGTCACAACAGGTCTCGAAGAGATTTCTCGATATCGGCACTAGGAGAAGGAGGAGGTATGGCTAGATAGTCGCTCCGGCCGGTTTGACTCCAGGATGGCCCTGGTACTCGTTTTACAGCAGGCAGAGCAGACCTGGTAGTCAGTCTGGAGGTTGAGGTGCGATGAAAAATTGCCACCTCACTGGGGATCGAACCCCGGCTATCCAGTCGGAAACCCAGCGTCCTTTCGTCAGAATGAATATGAAATCGAAAGTTGAGAGAGGTCATGCTTCGTGATCTGTTGCGTCGATGTGGAGCGAATTCAAAGCGAGTGCAACCGAGTGCGGCACGTGCTCGCGAGAGCACCCGTGATGAATTGTCTTGTGAAGCAACTCGCGAGTGACGGACATTCCGGAGTGGAATTCAATTCGCTTTATTCGTCCGGCCACTTCGAACATTATTCCTGAAAAAAAAATTGTACTTACTGAACAATTTAAAACTGATTATACCATCCATCATCTATACATATTACAAAACAAAGTCACTTTCATGTCTATCTGCAGACCCGATTGCCCTCTTAAAACTGGATAACAACTCATCTGATTTACATGGTTCCGTACGAATACATAGATAATGTTCTCTGGCAAGGTTTCACTATATATTTTATCTTATGTATTATAGGTATTCGTAATAGGAAATAACGGTAATAGACAAAATCAATGTTACCTTCATCAGGACTTCGTAGAGTTTACGCTCCTCGTCGCTACGGGCACACGTGACACTTTCTCTCTTTCGTCGCCAGTGCCTCGGGCGACGTGGAGCATGAAGCAAACATTTGCAAACAAAGTGCTCCACATGAAGCAAACATTTTACACTTACCATTTTCTACTATTCTAAAGTATGAAGAAGAGTTAGAGAGTAACATAACAAAACCCGCAATGTTGCTTGTTAAATGTAAATAATAAATATCTTTATGACGAAACTAATTGCGCGGATCATAATGATCTATTTATATAAACATAATATGATTTTGAATTAATCGTAAAATATGAAAACACTAATATATAACCGGGAACATCATGTTGAAAAATATATATTATGAAGTTCCCAGTGGGACTAGATCGATGGACATACAGAACGTGTGACGCGTACACTACCTCTTCGCCATGAAGCAATGTGGCAAATATATTACATATCTATATTGTAATGTTTTATTATTTTCTGTTCTGGTCTACTTGTGAGTCCTCTACTAATACTTTTCACTTCCAAACGTAAATAATCATGTAGATCTTTATTTTGTTAAGTTTTATTTTTTTAAATTGTATATAGAGTTTTTTAATATAGTACTATATGCCTTACATTCTTTTTTGTTTTAAATGAAAATGTAAGGAATTAACTCGATCATATGTATTGTAAACAAATTTTTTATTACAATCTCAGAAATATTGGATAGTTAGAAATTATTTTCAATAGAAAAAAAACACATTTTTTGCATTCGTTTTTGAGTTAAACTTCGTTTCATTGTCGTTTGTCCACGTCTTACATCAACCTTCTTTTTTTGACTATAATTCTCGAATCGTGTAAGTTCCTCAAAGGAAGAATGGCACGAAGGTCAGTAGCTCTAGGTTAAAGTAATAATCATTATTCCATTTCATAACCAACTCGTGGCCGCACTTGCTCTAAGACAGTTAGAAGGCAAAGAACGTCCATTACCACCTCCATTGCCGCCAACACAAGAAAGAGACAGTTATGTCGGTGCACAATGAGAGGATATGACATTGGCCGTCCGACTTGGCGCTGTTTCAACGTTGACCTTGTGTTGCCTTGTCTCGTCTGAACAGGTCGTTAACTCGTCATTGCACGTAAATCCTATCCTGACCAGGGTTTTTCTCCGGCTTCCCTTCGGGTAGAGACGGATGTTTTTTATACAGACACGCTAGGCTTTTGCCTAGGGGTGGCATCTATCGAAATAATAAATTTCAAATTTAGTGTTATTTAATAGTTACGATTCATAAATAATACTTACGGAATAATCTGGAGTTTGATAATAAAACGTACTTGTGAAATAACTCTTTTGTGTTTTATTAAATACAAATTTGTTGATATTATATCACGTACTGAATTGTTTTATTGTTGTGTTGTAATGTTAAATATCTCGATCAGAATTTATGGGATAATTCTTGCTTGCATCAGGAGAGTAAATAACTTTGTCCTCCATATGGTCATACAAGTTTCTAACTGCTATTTTGACAATAAAATTTATTTATTTGTGTATCAGGACACCACTCTGATATAAGTAGCATCGTTTACGCAACGTTACGCCATTTATACACCAGACCATCCACGACTCGAATAAAGGAGACTGAATTAGACTCTCCTGAGGCTGATACATCTTTCCTAAGAAATGGAAAAGGAATCTGGTAATGAGGGAGCGGTAAAAATAGACGAGACCTCCAGGTGTCGCTAACTATAGCTCCGCAGAAGCAGTGAATAACATTCCCAGCATTCCTGATTTAACTCGATCTATTTTAGTTATTTTGGAAATATCAATAAACTTTATTATCATAAAAGCAGTTACAAACTGCGTGTGACCACGTGGAGGACAATAAACTAATTTAGACTCCGGAACAATAAAAATAGTTCAGCAGTAATATAATATTAACAGAACACCAACAAATTTGTGTTTAATAAAACTCAAAAAAGTTATTTCACAAGTACGTATTGTAATCAAACAATGCATTATTAAGAAAAATATTGTTTATAAATCGTAACTATTAAAAAACACTATATTCGAGATTTATTATTTCAATAGATGCCGCTCCTAGACGAGAGCCTAGCGAGTCTATATCAAAAATCCACCTCTACACCAAGGAAAACCGGTGAAAAACCAGGGCCATGATGGAAATATACATTAATCATGTATATTTTCATTTCTGTAAAGTTCTTAAAATAAATATCGTTTAAAGTATTATCGAGTACATGGTTTTGACAAAATCAGTACATTTCGTAATATATGCGTAGATTAAAAAAAAAATGGCTCAGTAGAATATTTGCGTAACCATTGTGGATGTATTTGTATCAAAGACATTTGGAACTGTAAAGCGACCCGGGCTGACGATTCTACAAAAAAAAAAAAGTGTTTCAGATCAAAAGGATTATATTCCCATCGAAACGGTTCACCCTCTCTTTGGGAGACAGGTTCAAGCCATTCGCGAGAAAGGGCGTATTCAGATCGATGAACAGGTGATATAAGAAAACCGATATGAAATGAAGGAGTAAAGTGATGAAAAAAGAAATGTTTGTGGAGCGGCAAAGACGGCGGGATAATAAGGGAAAAAGACGAAGCACTTATAAATATGATAGGTTATCACCCAAACCTACCACACAAATGATGTACAGTTGTGGAAGGCAAACGTGTGGTGTGGTGTAGTGGTTAGCGGCCCTTCTATCAAAGCAGGAGTCCCGCGTTCGATTCCCGACGTCGTCGTCAGATTGATCTGACTGAAAGTTATCACACACATTCTCCACGTGTAGGGTACATGGAAGAAATATATGTACTTATAAATATACTTTTAATAGGCAAAAGAGATGAAGCATCATGTCTACGCGGAAGAGTTGATGAAATAAATAATCATGTTTTGTGGGATTGCGAGCTGTATGGCGCAGAGAGGGCGGAATTTCTGAAAAAAATGTTAGAAGATGACATTTTCGATACCAGGGCAAACAGAGCACAAATTTGATAAAAATTGAGAAGTTTTTTTTTTGTTTTTTTTATTTGAAAATTTTGTATTTGTATTTTTTATTTATTTGAAACTTACATACAAGCATCACATAAGATGAGATAAGTTTAAAAATAAAATATTATACATTTAAAACATTGAAATGCAACAATGAAATACAAAATGGGCGTAACCGAATATGATGAGGAAAAAGTCTACTGAAATGGAAACGGGACAACAAAAGTAAAGACAGTGTGAATATAAATAAAATATATAAATGCCATTTTGGAATCTTTCTTTTTTAATTATCTTACAAATGATGTAAAAGTTAGATTGTCTCTTTAAATTCACGGTTTAAAACTTCTTACTGCACGTTGTTTTTGTAATGTTGAACAACTTATTCATTTCGTTAGAAAATCAGAAATGTCTAATTATTCGTTATATTTCCTCGTTTATCGGTAGTATAATACTGTGAACTTATAATTTTAAATACCTTACATACATTTTTTAAGCAGAATATGATTTTGTCTTGCGTACATTATTACGTTATTGCAAGATTTATACAGGTGTACTATATTGAGGATTCAGTTTGGGTAAAAAAAGGACAACTACATAACTTGCTAACGTTTCGGATATATTCCATCCATCTTCTGGACAACTTTCAGGACATCTTTTTTTTATATATTAAGTGAGCAGGATGTGTCTGATGTGGAGGTGTAACTACTGGAAATATAAATGTGGAAGAGTGATGCAGATGAGGTTTTAGAAATATTGTAACAAGTCCTGAATATGGACCCGAAACGTTGACTAGCTATATAGTTGTGTTTTTATTTATTTTTGTATCCTGAAGATAGTACTCCAGTAATATGAAGTGGTCGAGAATTATACAATATTACTTTTATAAATGATTAAAATTCATAAATTATTTTAAAGCATGTTTATTGTATTATATTTTTGATATTCTTGTTCTTAGAGATATAATAATATAATGCGTAATCTCGGCACAGAGGTATACTGAACTCTGTAGCCTCATCCGGTCAGGGATTTTCTCGGGTTTTCCTTGGACATAAACATCGGAATTGAGGGGAGGATCCCTCACCCGGTTTGCGGAGAGCATTTTCACTCATTGTCCACTTGATCATGCGTAGATTTTAACGTTCTTTAAAATTAATTATCGTATGACTTAATAAGTGTGCCAAAAGAGAAAAGTTTGAAAGTTTGCAAAAATAGAGGAAATAGAATTTGGATGAGAAGAAATCTGAAACATTGTACAAACGAGCTATTCATGTATTTAAAAAAATTAAACTTGTTGTAACGTATCTTCATTTGATCTACTTCGCTGTTGTAATGCAAAAATTCCTAAGTTTCTTGTTTAAAAGCTCCTATTTACCTTTCTTTCTTAATTTAGTAAATCTACAATAAGATCATTCTTAAAACAAATAAAATAAATAGATAACATTTAGATGCGAGTAAATTGACACAGAGTGATGTTTTTATGCCACAAAAAATAAATATGCCAATACATTTTCCAAGAAATCCTTTACGAGGTCAATATTCGCAGACGTACGTTCGAAGGAAGAATATTATAGAAAAAATGACAATCGGCGTAAAGGTTTTTACGAAAATAAATTAATGATGAGGGCAAGCTGCATGAAAACGTGGATCAGAAATATTGTGTTTGGGGAAATGAAACATGAAGACGAGGGTTAGCGAAAAGGATGAGTAAACGAACTAATCAAGGGATGGCACGATAGGTCGTAGAAGAGCTTGGGAGGGAGAGAGGGAGGCTAAGGCTGACAACATGAAGACTCCACTCAAAGAATTGAAAACATGGAAACATCTGTGATTTCTGGAAGAGGATACGAAAAATTGATATCTTATATGTTGGAACAGTGAAACATCTACTATGAAAACTTGAGTCGCATGGTAAAGAAGGACGATTTTTGAGATACCAGAAGACAAAAGATGCAAAGAATTTCGATTTGAAAGGAGCATTACTCGAGATTTAAGAGATTTATCGTAAATATCAGGAATAGTTTGGAATGATTGGAATAAATCGTGATGAGTTGAATAAAGGAGCTCGAAGAAAGAACATCTTCATAGATGGAAGACAGAAATGACCTAAAGAACCGTTAATGGTAAAAACAAGGTCTGTATTAATGAAAAATGAAGATGAGATGAACATGAACAAAATAAATATTTTATTGAGTTTTGTTTTAGTATAGATATTTTTTCGAAATGCAACAACAATTTTCCTAGCTTTTGGGGAAGGGGGTAAATCTAGCGTTACGTAAATATTTGGGAGAGGGGATAAGTGGTATTGTTACAGGTATGTTATGGAGGTATGGTAGGTGTTAAAAATGTTACTTTTTGCGTCATGTAATTATGGCCCCTTATCCCATTAGATAAAGCAAACCGTTCGCTAATCTGTACAAATTGCAAGGGATATTACGTGCACTCCATGGATGACGCGCTCCAAGGTCTCCGTCGCAGCAAAAATAATAATGGAAACTCAAAAGAGACATGAGGGTTTTGGTATAAAATAGTATCGAAAGCCCAGCACCTGCACTGTGAGCCTTCGCAGCTGCACTAACACCGTACCCGTGTGTATATGCGTCCGTCAACCGTCGGCTGCGGGCGGTTACGCGGGCGTCCGACCGCTCGAGTAAAGGGAAAGCGTTCTTATGCCCTGCTCATCCCCTCTCTGAAGAGAGCCTGAGCCGCGTCGGACGCCTCCGTTGAGTCGCCCATGAAGCGCGTGCAGTCGGCGTGCGGGCGTCGGCAGCGACAGGGCACGGCTACGCGTGAAGGGAGGGATATAGTGACTTGAGTGACTGGATCATTGTGACTGGATAATCTTCTGCGTGTTTGGAATCCGATCTATAAGTGCATTAATTACGTTCAGATGTCCGTGTATCGCGTGAACAAACCGAAGAGCTTCTCCCGCGTGGATCGTCTGCGACTCCTGCGTTCAAGTCTCCCGCTGACGAGTCGCAAGAAGGTGGTCATCTCCGTGTGCCATCCTTGGGAACACACATCTTCGATCCGCGGTTCCTTCCGTGTCTTGCAGAGCGAGGCAGCTGCTCTTGGGGCGGCGGCGTCTGGGGCTTCTGGGAGGGCGTCGAGGTCTCCTCGCCATCGGTGACCGTCGCGGCGCGGGGTGCAGCAGCTCGACGCTGTCTCGCCGTTGCCGTCGCCGCCGCAGCCACGGAGTCGTCAGCGTCGCCAGCCGCTCCGGCGGCGGCGGCTGCGTCCTCGTCGCCCCCTCGTCGCCAGGAAACGAGGTCCTCCGCAGAGGAAGACTGGAGACTCCACATCCAACGCCAATTGGAAGGCGACGCGTCGGGGCGTTCCAGAGTGCGAGGGGCGACGCGGGCGCCTCGCCCGCGACCCGCACTCAGTGCCATGGGTTGGGGCGGCGGCGCAGCGGCGGCGGTTGGGGCGGCGCGTTGACGGCGTGGATCGGCGCACGGAGGCGTCGTCCTTCGGCGGTGGTGTTGCGCGCGGCCGCCGCTGCGTTGCTCATGCTGGGAGCCGCTGCTGTCGTCAGTAAGTGAAAGATTTATACTTTACAGCAAGCCAGGTGTGAAATCTACTCTGATCACATTTCACATTATTTCATTTCCATTTCATTTTATTCTGAATATAAAACCGTGGTAATTGCCTTGTGCCAAGGAACAGGGTAGACAAGGAAATCTAAATGTAAACAAATAAAATAAATAAATTTCACATCATACGCAAAAATATCTTTCTCCTTTATTTGTGCCATTTGATGCGATACGATGCCAACGACGAATCAGTCATATATAACTTTCTGTGATCCCAGTACGTAAAGTATGGATTTGTTGCTACTAGTTTTTTGTGTTTCGGTGTGCGGTTCTTCACATTGACCAATGAACTCAGCAGTTCTGTCGAAATATGTGTATACTATAAAGTAAGTCACACCTTGACCCGAAAAAGGTTATCACGACCTTATGTTCATTTACACTACTTGGAACAATATCAAGAAAAACGGCTTCTTAAGTGTTCACTCTCCATATTAGTCGTATCCCGGAGCTTAAATCCGAATATGATCTTTAGATTTTGTTCTGCTTGTTTCTACGTGTTATCGTATGACGACTGAATCATTTTTTGCTTTAATGTATTTAACATTATCTATTCATATCTTCAGTTGGGATGTGAGTAAATGGTTGAGGCAACGGATTTTCTCTTCCCCATAACCACATATAGGAGTGAAATATCCTGATAGAGAATTGATGTTTTAGAGCGTTTTGAAACCTTGTAAATTTTGAATAGCGAAACTGAGTCAGAAACAACAGGAGTATTTTTGTCTATATGCATATATTTTTGCCCAACGTATGGAACAATCACTTTTATATTTCGAATTTACTGTTATATTGATTCTGTCAAGTTACGCAGGTGCTCTTGTTCTTTATTAGGTGGGGAAAGCGTATTCTCGTGTTTCGCTACTAGTTAATTCCATGACAACATTCTTTATGTTTTTCGTTAATATAATTATTTGACTAAAATGTGCAAAGAATAATGTACCACAATCACTTATTTTATACACATTAAAACAATGGACTTCAATATATAAGAAATATTGGTAAACTTAAAAATCATAGCAAAAATGTACATCTGTTAGAGGTCTGTAGTCACAGTATAAATCACGTGTCTTCGTTAACATAGAATTCACCTAATGGCGATCTCATCCATTGATCAAAGCATTGATCACAACTTAGTTATGAAAATTGTATCGTACGAAGTTGCCTGGATATTAATGTTTGTTATTAGCTAAATTTCATTCTTGCTCATGCAATGTTTGTTTTAAGTGAAAAACTTTATAATGCCTATGAAGATTGTTCATTTATCTTCAACGTGAACAATGATGCGTTTATTGGGTCGTCCATGTGTTTTGGCATAATTTAACAATAATTTTAAGAAAAATTACTACTCTATCAGTAATTTTCAGAATGTAAAAGTTTTACTAATAAATCGTTAAAAACCTATAATCTTGTTTTTATTATATATCTCGCGTGTTTCTGATGGTTCTCGGATAAGCAAAATGTTAGAGCGCTTCTTTAATGTAACGGAAGAGGTACACACGCACTGTGATCGTAATGAAAATCTTCTACGGCGCGATTATTCTGCCTTGTGATACATCACGTCTATCTCTAGTTCTCAAAATTTCAATATAAAACGTACTGTACTCTATATGTTTTATCCTAAAGAATATATTATTGGTTTCATATATTTGAAAATAATTCGAAAGAAAACAGCTCAATTCATCAACAAATTACGAGTTAATATTGAATATTTGGAAATTAAATTTCATTCTAAATTTGTTTCACGCCAGTACGACGACCTGTCTATGATTGATAAGAATTCGGCTTCGGGAATTCTTCATTCTAGATTGAGTTACTATGATTGACTTTATTGTAAGGAGTTGCCCATACATTACGAAACGGAAAAATTACTATTTTTAACACTCCCTTCCTATTACAACGTTCTTATAACGATATCTCTTTTCCTCCCCCAATAATAACGTTAGGCTAGCCCTACTTCCTCCCTCCCATTAAGAAAAGTTTTTGTTGTTTTTGGTAAATGTGAGGACCATATCTGGTACTTCGTCTTAACTGTTCGTTCTTCATCGCTCTGTGTATTAATGATTGACATGGATTATTGCGACGAACTTAAAAGTCCAAAAAATCTTATAAAATACATCCCATAATACTTAGACTTACGTAACACCCATCAAAGCGCAGTGTAACGATATTAGAACCACTTCTCCCTTCCAGGATACATTAAATAATTTGTGGCCAAGGGCGTAGCCATATTTTGGGGCAGGCGGGGGGCAAGCTTTTCCTAAAGATCTTCCTTAAAGAAAAGGGGAAGTAAATTTTACTTTCTTACACACGATAAGCAGACAATAATAATAATAAATTTATTGTCAAAAAACAGTACAAACTGCGTATGACCACGTGGAGGACAATAAATTAATTTACTCT
>NNCF01134098.1:8828-27331 GCA_002313205.1 Laupala kohalensis | reverse complement strand
ACTTTTTTACATACCATTTCTTTCTCTCCCCCCCCCCACCCCTGCGAATTTCTTTTGAAAGAATTTGAAATTTGGTGAAAGGTAACTTTGTGAAGTTTTATTTCTTGAGCTTCATTCTCTTCCCCGGATGGATGACTTGCATTAATCAGAAATTTGAATACTTGAAAATCAGTAAGAATTGAAATAACAATTTTTTTGATTCAGGGCCCTACTTTACAAAATACAAAATACCAAAACTCAAGTTTCTTTAAAAAAATAATACTTTCAAGGTTTATCGTATTTTTAAAAGTATCATATCATACGACACTGATTGTAAAAATATTTACATAGTTCTTTAAGTCGTGTCAAAAATTAGTGTTGAACGTATTTTTATTACATTCAATTTATAATCATTACGCAAAAAATCATCGTATTGAATTAAAATGGAAACTATAAAGTACACCTCGATGCAATTACATTCCTCAAAATAGAATAAATATATACTTTCCAACTCGAGAACAGACTTCATGTATCATGGAAATAATATTGCGAATTTCCTGCCTTGAATTTCTGTTCAATCTTCCTCTGAACATTTGACTGCGCGAAGTGGATATGACATTCAATAATTCTCGGAGCAGCGACGCAAGAAATGGAGTTGATATCTCACGCTCCAANGGGGGGGGGGGGGGGAGGGCATTATTTGTCAGTCGTATCGACTATTATTACAGCAACTTTCCACTTTAATGGACCATGACCAGCAGCTTGACACATTGATGTTCCGTCACAGGTGTATTTGACGGATTCATTGGCGGAGGATGGTGTCAACTGGCGGAGTTTCTCTTTACTTGTAACTTGTTAATTCAGCGAAGTGGTTTGGATGACTCTGTTCTACTGCGGGGTAGTTCGGTGAAATTTTGTGAATTAAAAGCGTCCTTTCTCTGTTTATCCATAAAATTTGTAGGCAATAATTTGTTTAAAATTTTCTTATATTTATAACTATTACATTAAGGTAATTTTTTGTTATCTTGAATGCCGATATAACGATATGAACGTACGAATCTTTGTTACCCCCCTCTACGATTTATCGTACATCAACGTGACGCTCAATTTGAACTCTCCCGTCCCCCTCAAAGCGAATGTATTTTTTGGTTGACCCCTTATCTGGTCTCAGTAAGATATGATTTATATCTTGCGTTTTGATTTTTAGGATAAACCATACCTTAAGGCTGAGTCGGTAAACACATTCGTATTATCTACATGCATCTTAATTATGAACTGGATCTTTGCAAGAGTAAGAAAATTTGTTGTTTATTTTGGTTTTAGTCGCATCAGAGGTGAATATTACTATTTAACCCGTGTTATTTTCAAACTACAATTGGAAAGGTGCCAAGAGATAGAGTTTGAGAAATTGAGATATTGCACAAGAAAAGAACAAAAAAAGAAGTCACGGTGAATTACATCTTCAGGGTAAAATTCACATAAGATTACAAGACAAAATGGCAGCTGTGCTAAGTGCCTGGCCAATTCCATAATAGAGGAGCAACGTGCCATTCACTTGTGTTGCATTTAATGGATTGGAAGTGAAAGGAGTGAAGCAATTTATAACACTCTGAACTTGGGAAGTATAGAGGTGAAAGAATTATTTAATGAACTTGAGACTGGTCGTAAAATTCCGGTACTGAAGAAAGGGAAGCGTGTGAAAGACAAACAGTTTACTATGTTGTAAGTTATCTCATTAGTTAAGTCAATCACCACCGAAAAGAAGCAAGATCTACAGGCCACGGTTCCTTATTTACCTGAAAGGGCATTAAAGGCAGCTCTGTATAAATAAATGACACATATCACTAGGTCTCTCTCATATTATGTTTCTTTCCCACTTTGATTTCATAGAAATGGAACTTTTCAATTGTGTGACCAACAATTACCATTTGTTCTTATGATTAAAGTTTGGAGAACAAAGAAATACAAATATGAAATGTAGTTATTTTTATAAAAGGTTTCTTCAGAAATTTTGGCACTTCGCACAGGTAGTACTATTAGGTATCAAATTTTAAAAAAAGTATTTTATGAATTGGGGATTTTTTATACATTTACATCAACGCTTCTTAGCGGGCGTGAGCTACAGGGGGCAATTTAATTTATTGCTAGAAGGGCTGTGATGTCACTACACATACTTCCCTCCACGTATGATTCTTTAATGAATGGATGCATCGGACCCCCTTGTCTTTGCAAAGACGTACTCTGTCCAGAAGAAACCGGCGGATGTGAAGCCTATGTGTTAATAATTGAGTTTCTTCCCCTTCAGTTGCTTTTACCTGTCTCTCTCTCTCTCTCTCTCTTCCTGGCAGCTCCCGTATCCGCCTTCACCAGTGGGCCGAACACCAACCTAATCAGATCAAAACTCCGACTTCACCCGCGTCAGGCTTCCAACCTGTGCATTCCAATCACTTTTGAATCCACATTCATATCTAGTTTAAATGTATGTCATACAATGAAGAAAAAAGTTAATAAAAAACGGATTATAAAGAAAACAAAGAGCGTGAACAGGTAATAGCGGATTTTTTTACACAGACTCTTAGGCTCTTTACCCAGGAGCGGAGTCTATTAAAATAATAAATATGGAATTTAGAGTTATTTTAATAGTTATGATTCATAAACAATATTTTCCGAATAATCTATTGTTCGATATTAATGCGTACTTATGAATAACTCTTTTGTGTTATATTAAATACAAATTTGTTGGTATTCTATTAATATTATAACACGTACCGAACTGTATATTTATTCTTATCTTAGGAATATGCTGAAATGTTAAATCCGCTTCTGTCTGAGGACCCTTGATCGGAATTGATGGGATGGTCCCTTCCTTTTTTCGGAGAGTAAATTACCATGTGGTCATACGCTGTTTGTAACTGCTTTTCAGACAATAAATTTATTATTATTATTATTATTATTATTATTATTATTACAGATCTATAATAATACTCGGAATAAAGAAACAGGCTGGTCAACAATAAATCGCAAAGCCTTCTCCTTAGTACAACATGTAAACCAGAAAAAGGGTGAAGGACCCTTTTGAAAGACAGGATGTGAGAGGAATCTACTCATTGTTCATTTTAAACTATTTTCTTAATCTTCTTTTTTTAAGAACTGGTTAATATGTCGGTACGATATAAAACTTCTTCAGTGATTCCTCCAGTGACACATATCATTTGTTTGCTTCCTAGGGTTGAAGGTTGTACTTTTACCCCTTTCGAAAAGTCTACGATGGGGCGACCCGTGGCGTACTGCCTAGCGTACTCGCCTTCTATCTCTGGTGACCATGTCTCATCCACGTAGAATTCGCGGTGGCCACGGCAGGTTTTCTCAGGGCACTCGCGTTTCCCCTGCCATTCATTTCACCACAATATTCACTCATCATCATTCACCTTCATGTCATTCATAGATCACCCGCCTCGAGGAGGTGCGACAGGAAGGGCATCCGGCACACTGGGAATTCCCCTGTCACATTAGAGAGAAAGGCACCATACCTTCCTCCATCTCCGACTCCTACTAGACCAGGGAGAAGGAGTAAGGAAATACATACATTGTCTTATGATGCAAATGCCATTGTTGTTCGTATTAGTTATGTGTTGCAGGAAAAGAAATTGTGTATTGCAGGAAATATCCCGCAACTTTGACACCATAAATTGTACATAGGAAATGTAAAAACAACTTTTAAAATTCAATAAAAGTATATAAATAAACAAATTAGCAAAAAATTTTTTTTTCAGATCTTATTTTTCAATTCTACGAAATCGGATGAAACGATGAATATTAGCCTAATATCTAATGTTGTGTGGATGTACAAGACAGTTTTTATTGAATAATGATGACACTTTCGTAATTCAAGTGGGTTGCAGTGCGACGAATAAAGTGAAGGAGAGTTCATACAAAAAAATTTGTGAACGTTGATGTAGTTACAGAATAAATTAAGATCATGTGCAAACAACGCCATCCAATCTGAGGTGGAGAATGACATATCGTTTACGTTCAACAAAAAAAGGTTAAGGCTGAAAATTGAAACTTGAAATACCACAGGTGTATGTGAAACGAACAAGATTGTATATAATCATCTTATATAAGACGCTAAGGTATATGTATTTTTGTAGTTTCGAAAAATGTTTGAAATTTGTCTCCCAGGTGGTGCTTTCCGTATCTGTCTTGCCAGTAGACGGCATTTAAGTAGCAAAGTCATATGTTATCCAACTTCGATTTTTTCACTGTTTTACCCTGACAATGTGCTTCCTTGCATTACGTAATTTGCTGTAGAAGTCCTTAGACCGTTGTTGGTCTATTAATGTTTCATTTTTCGTAAATGTATATAATCATAATTTATTATCACATTTTCATACGTTCAATTATTCATCAACGAAGATAAATCATTTTTAATGAATATAGCAATTTGATACCAACCACGTGTCTTAATTTTCTTTCTTTAACTCTGCTAGTGTCTGGAACACTGTAATCGAAGTTCAAGTGCCAAAGCAATTTTGAGATAATTAAGACTTCAGTTTATAGCTAAATTATAGTTCTTGGTTTATAAAAAAATATATCTTGGAAGTAGTTGCTAGGACATTTTTTTAAAATTTTTAATAGGATTTTAATACAATTCATAATTAAAACAGAAAAAAATAAAAAAATATTTCCAGTGTTAAACAAACGTACAAAATTTTACATCATCATTCGAAGAAAAATTTATATATTTTACTCTACAGATGATTTTAAAATACCCGACAAAAGGTTTGGATTTTTATCTCATTTTCCCCGCCGTCACCCGGGGATAACAACTTTCCTTTAATAGTTTCCATATTTCTCTACTTTCGTGATATTAAATTTTCACTTTTGTTAATTACAAAAATTAAATACCTCGAATATAACATACAAAAATTTTCAGTATTGTATCCAAATATGTACGTAAAATCCAGACGGAAGGGGAAAAAACACTTGACACAGGTAGCTTAATAAACAAAGCGCATAGAGAAGAATTCTATGAATTCTTTGGTTTTCATTTCACTTTCATGTTATGTTCTTGAAAACAACGCTCTTCACAGCCTATACATAATTTTTCTTTTACTATTTCGGTCTCCTAGATAATACGTTCAGAGGATTGTCCACCTCATTTAAAGCAATTCAACTCCGGCGGACACATCAGTAAGCTTCATGTGAGGGAAGATTCACATCTACTGATTAGCAGCCAATTTTAACCATACTTTGCGTCTCAATATTAACCATGCTTTGCATTTTTATTGCAATAACATTTAAAAATTGTCCTTTTAAAATTTAAAAAATTTCATCGATTACTTTTTCCAAATCCCATACCACATACGTTCCAAAAAAATTCGCTGTCATTAAATAAATACAAATAAATTTATTGTCTAAAAAGCAGTTATAAATTACTCATGACCATGTGGAGGACTATAAACTTATTTTCTCTCCGGAAGCATCCCATCAATTTCGATCAAGGACCGTCCGACAGAGGCGTATTCAGCATTTCAGCACACTCCTAAGATAAAAATAAAAATACAGTTCGGTACGTGTTATAATCTTAATAGAATACCTACAAATTTGTATTTAATAAAACACAAAAATGTTATTCATAAGTACGCATTATTATCAAACTATAGATTATTCGGAAAATATTGTTTATAAATTGAAAGCATTAAAATACCAGTTAATTCGAGATTTATTATTTCCTAGACAAGAGCCTGGTTAAAAGATCTGCCTCCACCCGAAAGAAAGCGGAGAAAAAACTGGGTCATAATTGATTAGTATAGATGTTTCTGTCTTTCTGCATAGATGTTTCTGACCACACATCAGTATATTACAATTTTTATTGGAGATTTAAGGCTCCCAATGTCTAGGTCATTAGAACTCTTCCTTTAGTATAGACGTTTCTGACTTTCTAGAATTGATGCTTGGAATGGCTGGTTATGCTGGTAATGCATAACACTGTCCAATTATTCGTATGGTTTAGCAAGTAACTACTAGTAGTGCCTCGATGTTTATAGTTCGTGCCCACTGTGCTCGCCCTCGCGAAAGTGCAGCCGCTCGCTCGCTGCCCTCCGCTTCAACGTGCGTCACTCACTCACTCACTCGGTCGGTCGGCTCTCACGCTACCCTGCAAACAACAGAATCACGCTTCTCGAAAGCAGTGGCCCGTTTAGGAGACACGCATATTCTCATCCGCTATCCACTCCACGCTGTCAAGTACCTAAGTTCAAGACGAGCGTTTATGTAGTCTCTGCGATCATCCAATCATCGTAGTTCTCAGATGGAAAAAGAAAAAAAGTACTGTACCCTCACTGATGAATCGGGAATTCATGGATAATACGCTTTGTATGACCTACAATGCACCTATTTGCTTTCACTGGTGAATACTCCCCGCTTCATTTAATTATGAACAATAGAATGAGTGAATAACACAAACAATTGAACTCGAAGGAAAATTGACTCTTTCTGCGACAAAACAAACATAACCTCACTTTTAAGCCATTTTTTTGATATCGAGAATCTTTAAAATTAAACCGTTTGGAGAACAATCTGGATATATCGTAAATATTAATAAACATTTAAAATTTCGAATAACACAAATACTTTTTAGACACGGATTCAAACTTCGAATAAAAATATCCGGTTCTAGAGTTCCTTATAGTTTCTGCGTTTGTACCAGTTGTAGTGATGTACAAATTGACAAACTTAAATGAAGTACAATCACTTTTCAAATACACATTTACACTCCGGTATGTGACCTATTTTTGTTTAAAGCAGTTACGGATTTAGAAAGGGGCTTCCGGGTCGAGACAAAAAAAGGAGCAAAAATAAAAGTATTATTATCTTTTATTAGTTGCTACGTATACTTACAATTCGCGTGGGATAGTAAAATTGCATTCTTTCAGAATAAAAAATTGCTCTAAAATTGCAACATTCTTCACCACACTTTGCAAATTTAAAATAAAACCCTGGATCCACCAGATTCTGAATTATTCAATAAGATGGATTGAATCTGTGCGTAAAACACATTCGCAGTTAAAGAATGATAAATATTATCAGTGTTAAAAAAGTGAATCAAATTGCTATCTAGTATAAAAGAATCATATATACAAGTAATTGATTATAAATTAAATGTGATAACCAGGGCTCACATCGATATGTATGAAAAAATGAAAAAGAAAATATGCACTAAACAGTTCAAAACATTCACTTAAAATATGAGCAAATAAAAAACAAAATATGTTCTAAAAATATAACGAATATGCTTTCTAAAAAATCAAGTTTCATATGTATCCACTTATTACTGAAAAAATGAAAGTGTAAATTGGGTTAGTTGAATAATACCTGAGGTTCAAACAGTACAAGTTTTATTTAAATAATTAACATGTAAATTGATTTTTACTGTAATATAACCTAAAAATTATTGACTTCAAACAAACATCTTAAAAAATATTTATTTATTTATTTATTTTTCATGCAAAATCAGATTCCTGGTGACAACAGTCGATGCATAAGATACACATTCTAATGCAAGAACTCAACAATCAGATGTCATATAACATCGGATCAAAAAAATTGCAACATGAAAAAAAAAGAGAAACGATGTAATGACAAGCACGTCACGATGTTGCAAAACGAATTCAAGAAATGAAATTTCCATCACGACATTCGAACAATGGATCTGGAAGACCAATTATGAATCAGGATATGCACATTAAAGAAATAGATATGTGCTAGTATAACAAATGCGTTAAATGTTAACATTTCGTTAATCTGTGGAAATTGAAACTTCTTTCTAAATTTTACTTCAGAATGCGAAGACTGTACATCGTTTAATAACTGTGGAATTAAAAATATATGAATTGTTAGTACATCCCACAGCTGTCTGGAAAGAGGTGCATCGTTTGGACATACACCAACCAACTTTGCGAGTACTTGCTTAGATCTTGTTCATTGGTCCGTTCTGTGGCTTTGTTAGCTTTTCATGAGTTTGGTCAGTATTCTGTTCGTTGATGCTATTATTGTTGTGATACATGTTTATTATAAATTACATTGCTTCAGTATTTCGTGGTTGTGATGCGGAGAAATTGTACTTTAAGGTGTGCGCTCCAGTTCTTTGTGAACATTATACATTTAACGTGTCTTGAATTTACAGTGAAAAGATGATCATCCCTTATCTTCTTTCTTTACACTCAAAAGTTGCATCCCTTTTTCAGTTAGTTATTCATTTGATGCACTTTCGAGTAAATATAAGTTATGAGTATTACATGTGTAACGTTTACTCTAAAAATAATGGATGAAATATGGCGGGATTTATGTTTATCTCACAAGATGAAGTTGGGACATAGTTACAATAATTAATTGTATATAATACTTACTACCCTTAAAACGAAACTTAGACATGACTCAACAGTCATAGGTCCAGAAGCATTATTTGCTGCGGAGTGTCTTACTAATAAACAAGAAGACATTAATTGAGCAAATAGCTGAAAGGAAATTACTCAGAAAAATCTTGGATTCAATAAAAGATGAAAGTATAGGAAACGTCATAAGAATGAAATTTATTCACACATTAAAAAACTACTGACACAATTAGGAAAAGGAGAATTGCCTTTTTATGGACACCTCAAAATAATGGATGACAAAAGAATGACAAAAAAATTGTTAAATTACTTTGGAAAGTTGAAAATGGATAATACCTGGTTTAAGGAGACTGAGAAAGACATGGAAGATTTTCATTTTAGTACTGAGGATATATAATCAAGAATAATCTTTCGGGAAAAAAATTGCAAAGGGGTAAAGGTTTCCAGGAAAAGACGGGCGCAAGAAGGCCGGAGGAAAGAAAAGATAAGCATAGAGGAAGAATGAAGGTGTGGTGGAAAGAGAAGATAAAAAAACCCAGTTGAAATAGTGGCTCATACGGATAATAGTAGTAACACTAAGCAACCAGCGTCGCCCAGGATTTGAAAAGAAACTTAAAACAATCATAACTGAATATTCCAAGTTTTAAAAAATCACAAATAAAACAAAAACAACAAATATGAATTTTCTTTTGTTGAACAAACATACAAAAAATGCATCAACATTAAAATAAAAATTGGTACTGTATATTGATATAGTTTCCCCAAGAGATAGCATTAAAACATTAGTCAACAGGACTGTATTTTTTGGCTCATTTTGTTAGGTGTTGCCCGAAATTTTTATATAAAATTCTAAAATCATTTGTTAGTTCGCATATTTCTATACTTTCGTGTTATTAAATTAAATTCCATGAAGCAAAATCTACAAAAATACACAGTTTTTAGTATTGCCTGCTAACAAGTAAGTGTTATTTTAAAATTGAAACAGAAGGAAAGTACTTTTTACACAGTTTGCTTAATAAACGAAGCACATAGATAAGATCTATGCACCTAGGTAAGATTGTAGTAAGGCTCATTTTCCTTATGGCACTGTTCACCAAAATCGAAAAGTGGAATTGTAATATCCGCTTCAGAAGGAGAACGACACAAGCGGTTTAATGGTACACCACAAGGTGGCTGTGACGTTTATGTTCTCTCGGTATTTTCTTTCCGAGTACCATTATGTAGAAAAGTTCATTTTTATTTCAATTCATTCATTTGCCTCCACAACACTGAATACGAAAGAAAAAGTAATTGATGTAGAGCAGCAGTTCCGTTGATCTACGAGTGACTTTGTGTGGCGCCCCACATACCATTTGCACGTTTAATTTTATTTATGACTTAACTACTTTCCAAAGCATAGAAATTATCGAGGGAAACAAACGGACGTATAAAAATTCGATTAGCTTCAATGGCTCTATTGTTATTACTATTAGAAAAATGCATGTTATATTTTACGGTAAAATTAATCAACCCTTAAAACCCTTAAAAATCACTTAGGTAAGTATGAAAATGGAAGCTCATCGGATCATTAGCCATTTATGAAAAGAAAAAAAAAAAAACTTATTTGTGGGAGTATATATTCGATTAGAAAACCAAAGTGATAACCGATGTAATTGTAACTGGATCCGGAACACCTGAAGAAGGCCTCCACCTGGAGCTGGAAGCGCCAAAATGATCTCGTCCGCAATTGACCGCCGCTCTCACTCCAGCATTCGCTGCTCCCACTCGCAGACAAACCGGTCGAGGAGGAGGCAGGATTCGGCGAAGAAAGGTCTTGTGGCCAGAAGAAAGCGACTGACCTCCAGCGGACGATGGAGCTGACCCCACGCAGCTGATGAGTTGAAGGCGAAGGACACGGAGAAAGGCAACAGTCGGAGACGATGCGCTCTGACAAAACCGCTTTACGAACTCTGAAACTATGTACACATCCAAGTATTCTAGTCCAATGCGGTAGACAGTGGGGAATCTATGGGGACTATAGCCCCCCCCCCCCATTGGACCTGAACTCTAGACAGATAGAATTGAAGTTGATAAATGGCAGGCTTTGTAAAAGTGTTACCAGATTAATTTTTGTTATTAATTATGATTGTTGTTATTAATAATATAATTGTTATTGTTATTAATAATACCAGATAAATGAAATTAATAACACCATATTAATAAAATCAATAGTCATATAAATGAAATTAATACCAAGTTAATANGTGTATACAGAGAGAGAGAAAGAGAGCGGTACAGTAAAAAAGTTACAATTGATGTCTCTGGATTAAATTGAGCGCGGAACTCCCTTTCTATTTCAGATGAAACATCTACAATGTAATTTTTGTTGCACAGAAAAACACGCTTCTGACTTCTCTTGGCAATTTCGATGGAGACTGTAATTATGAACAATAATATTAAAGTTTTTCGTACAAATACTTACCTCCCTAATACTAAGTTAAATTTTTAATATTTAAATGCAATTCAAGATTTCATAACTCTCCAAAGTTTCAATAATAAAAAATTGCAACTTATTATCACTTAATCAAAAATTATGGGACGTGAAATCTGTTCCTAATATATCCGATTGTGTTTAAACTATTTTTTGAACACACGTGACGAATATCGTGGAGACGAAAGTACATTTGTTGTCACGTATTGAAAATGAATTGTCATCGACGAAGCATCTGTCAACTGTCCACCAACAAATGAAATAAGCTCAAAGGAAAATATATTTTCCGGAATGTGTAATGATTAATTTTGTCTTTTGTCATAATTAATATAAAATTATTAATAAAAAGTTATTAATATAAAATGAATAATACAAAACAATATTATATTAATTAAAATACAATATTTATTATAATAATTAATCTCGAATTTAGATTTCTTGAAATACGATTTATAACCACTATGTTCCGAATCATCTGTAACTTGATGATAATACAAAGTACTAGTGAAATAACTTTTTTGTGTTTCACTAGTTAAAATTTGTTGGTATTCTGTTGATATTATGACACGTAACTAACTAATTTTATTCTTATCTCAGGAGTGTGATGAATTTTCAATCCGGCTCTGCCTTAAGGCCCTTGATCGAAATTGATGGGATGGTTCCTTGCTTGCTTCCGGAAAGTAAATGAGTTTATTGCCCTCCATGTGGTCACACACAGTTCGTAATTTCTTGTTGTACTATAAGTTATTATTATTATTATTATTATTATTATTATTATTATTATTATTAATCTCCTGTCCTACACTCTGAGAAATAATGCGGGAATCTTTAGTAATGGGGAAATCTGATCAAAGTTTCAGGTGAAACGAGAACTTGCTTATACTAGACAGATGAAGTCATGAACCAGTTGACGAAACGTTTGTCCATAAAATTAAAATCTTTACAAATCTATCTTGGATTTCAAAATGAGAAATTCAGAATGTTCAAGAGGTGATTTTCAAATTGGTAGAAGAAATTGATTTTGTAGTAAACGTTCTCAGAAACCCGCGAAAGTTCTGCATATTCGTATTCAGGGATAAAATAAACATTGCACTTTGGGGTGTAATCCATACACCTTGCGGTTCCAATGTCTGCCCGTCTGCCCCTTCGTCGCAAAGACGCAGCACAAGAAGAAAAAACTTTGATGTATTCGAGTTACAATCTGGAGTTTTAATTACTTCCTATAGAAGAAAAATGGGCTCTAATGACCTTCGATGTTGACGAGCCCTAAAGCCCCACCAAAAATAAAAAAAATAAAAATATAGAAGTAAATATTGCTCAATACATCAATGACTCGTGACCAATTTTCCTCGAATAATTTATGGCGGAACTACTACTCATAGTTAGTAGAACCTTAAAGATAAGTTTAACTGTTTACTTTACTTCTATTGTATTTATTTTACAACACGACATTATGAATTATAATGATAAAAAACCATGATTTAATTTCCATGTCAGTTAATAGTATCGTGTAATCAATATTCAGGAATTCGCTTCACTCGTTTGAAAAGCACAAGAGAATATAAAGAACATGGCGGCTGAGCGAAACGATTTCGTAATTAATGCATCACACTTCGGAAAAAGTAAAATATCTTTTTGTACGGTTTTGACTTTTAGATAAGAGTGACGTATTAGGGAACATTTTCTACAAATCAGAGTAAGCGTTTGTGATTTAAAAGTTAGTCTTTTTTTGGAAATGTTTGTTTCCTCCATAAGACGTAGTGTTTTGCACCAATTATAATTGCATTCTTTTTTTATTTAAATGACCGGTGAGATGTTTTTTCAAACAGAAATCACAATAAGTACATGTTATTTTATTTATTTATCCCATTTCCGGATATTTTAGTGATTTAATTCTACCTAAGAAAAACCATGAAGCATTTTCCTATAATATCCCGCAAAATTAATCTAGGAGTAATGAAAAATATTTGCCATTTTACAACAACTTGAACCCAAATCTTAGGAAGGTTTAACGATCAATTTCTCTCGGTGTTTGTGAAGGGAAATCAACGTGGTGTTGGTTGGTAGCAGTGGAGAGGGTACAGTGGGATGAGGTGCTGGATGGTGATGTGTGGAGATTTCACCAGCAGCCAAACGGCTTTTCGCAGCCACAATGACACAGCTTTTGGCGAACGATAGTGATCATGCAGCGTAGATGAACACGTTGAAAGCAGCTCTAAGCGCCGTCACTTAAGAGGAATGTGAGGAGGGATAGAAACACGGTTGTATTTAGTATTAGAACGCAAAGGTTTAAAAAAATTACTATATAAGCCATGGAACAGTTCCTGTAGGTCAGCCAGGCGCGAGGAGGTTTTACTGAACAGCTTGAGCACAGGTCATTGTCCTCTCACTCATCGGTATTTCTTGCAGCTTGGTAGTCAACTCGCATGTGACTAGTGTACTTCTTCCTCTTCTTACACGGTGTAGTCTACACCTATCGACTACACAAAATACACTAGAATATGGAGAAACATCGCTCCGACAGCAGATGTACGTACCAAATCTTGAAACGGATACTGTTAGGAAATGACTAAAGTTCATAAGTGGATGGGAGCTACTCCCACACGTTCTCGGGAGCTGTGACGGATGACCTGAACCCTTAACAGATAAAATCAAAGTTGATAAAAGGCATACTTTGTAAAGGTGTTACCAGATTAATTATTGTTATTAGTTATAATTGTTGTTGTTATTAATAATACCAGATTAATGAAATTAATAAAAACCAGATTAATAAAACTAATAATACCGCATTAATAACTTAATAAATAATTGTTAATTATAATACCATATTGTTAATTATTTATTTGATGCATTTTATTTAAAGGTAATATTTATAAAATCTGTGTTGTAAAACCATAATTTTTAAACAAAACTCCCCTTGATTCCGGTGTAGATCGGCCACTCCTCGGGAGGGTTTAAATTTACATCCCTCTTTCATTTTTCTTTTATTCCTTCCTCTCATTCTTCCTTTTTCTTAGTTAAAAAATTTAGCATTGTTTAAAAATTTCATGTATTAATCAACTGTTGCCTGTCCTTCCTCATCGTCTTTATATTTTGGATATGTGAGAGCTCTAATGACTCAGTTGTTAATGAACCCTGATGCCCCAAGAATGATAAACGTGAAACTTAAATAACCAATAAACATTTTATTTGAAGGAGTTTTGAAAGCTCGGTAATACCTTCACAAAGAGTAATACATAGGTTTTATGGTAGGAGAATGTTGGGTTGAATTTCGTTTTGTATTTAAAATTTTAAACGTACTTTAATGTAATATATAATTCGCGTGTTATAAGTTTCAAAGCTTTATTTGGGTAACATTTCATTACATGAAACAAAATAAAAATTATAGTCCAATCATTTATATTCCTCATCAAAGAAACCACGGAGAAGAGCGCGAAGATTAAAATGCTACGTGCATTGAAAATCGAAAGTGATCTTAATCACACGTAAATATCACACGGAGGGAAGATAGCAGTTGAGAGGCGCGATCTTAGAGAGCGGGGGAGGCTCTCGGATTCTAAATGGAGCATAAGCATTCAATTATTCAAATCTAATCAACGGAATAAAACAGGGAGAGTTTTCCCCTCCCATTTGACAAGACCTATCGAATACTTTCAAGTTTCTTTACATATTTTGATTAAAAATAAGATTCCAGAATAATTGTTAATATTGTTTGAGAGGTATTATTATTGTTGAAGTTCGCTTCACGTAAATATTAACAATAATTTTAGAAAACCGCGGCCATCTTAGGCGTTCTTTTCCCAATTTTTTGTTTGAAAGATGAAAATATTGTTTGTGGATATTTTTTAGGTCAAACATTGACTATTGTCCTTAAATCGCGATATGATTTTTTTTTCATTTCCTTTGTAATTTAATGAAATAAATCCTGTTCAATAAAAAAGAAGTATTTATCAACTAAAAGTATTTGGGTCCATTGATTTTAATGAAATTTAATTTGCCACTGTCTGTAACATGTTGATGCGAATAAAAATTGTTTATTTTCTTACGTATGTTTTTGTGAGTGTCCTGACTGATAGAAACGCATTGTCATAAGTAGTCGCTTGGTCATCACTCTTGCGGTCAATCACAATTCGTTAATTTCACACTCTCCCTTTTATTTGCGTTAATAACAAAAAGAGATTTAATGTCTGGTGTCTTCTTCGAAGAATATGATTATATTCTCACATTCACAAATTTTACTGTTGTCTAAGAGATCATTTCTACTACAGGAAAATAAACCACTAGACAACTATCAAGAACCAAAAGAGGTATCGAGTCAAATTTAACAACGCATCAAGGAGTCACCAAGTTCACGAAATTGCCAATTTATGACAGAACATGTTTGCACTATTTAATGAGGTTTGCGATTAACTTTTTTCATTTATTTATCTCAAACATTATTCTTCTGTTTTTTGGCTATTGCTAGGCACTTTTCTTCTCAACCAATCATCTATTGCTGCATCCACTTAGTGTCTGTAATTGTCGTTCTCTCTTTACTTGACTATCTTAACTCATCTTTATCACTTTCCTTACACACGTTGCACTTCCTACATACTATTTCATTACATTATAATCTCTTTCAACTGTAATGTATTCCGCCCAGTCTCCTGCTGTTATTTTCCTTTCCATTCGCACGCGTTTTATCCGTCATGCACGTTCTTCCCCATTCATCTCACAGTCGTGTAATATATGAAATACATCCTCCTCCTCTCCTTTCCGTCGTCTCCCTTAAGTGCACTTTGCTCAGGTAGACATTGATGTCCTCATGCCCCATTAGAATTTTCATGAGTGCTGCACATGAAATGATTCAGTAAGAATGATCCCATCGAATATCTTGTGAAGATATATTGACTCCTTCATTTGCATCAAAAAAGGAACTGTTTTTTTTTGACACTACTTTAATGTACCGCGAATATTTAAACATTTCTGAATATAATGAGTAAGAAGAGAAAAACCTTCCAGACCTTCGAATAGAGTGTTCATTTCTTTTGTTGGTATCACCAAACATTGAAATATCCGTTGATCTGTTACGCTGTTATTGGTCTTTCTAAATCAATTTATTTTTAAATTTAATGTTTTTGTCTCTTTTTGGACTTAAAAGAGGCGCGGAAAAAATACTTTATTTCATTTTTAATCAATATCAGTGAAATGATTCGCTCTGTGTTACAACTAACATTTGTCAAATTCACTCCTCGGTGTCTTTCATCGCTTGCGAGATAAGTGAGATGAATCTTTTTATTGCATAAACCACATATCTAAGAAATGAAGAATATGAAAAGCATAAAATGTAGTTTAGTACGGTTTGGTCCGTACTTCCAGCATTTTAAAATAAATAATTTATTAACTCGCACTTAAAACTACCGAATAAAATTGAAATAAAATTCATGAAGTAGAATTCTTATTGAGATAAAGAACTGCAATTGAGAACAGAACGAGTATTATGTAATGATTTTAGAAAAGATTCATTAGTTTAAATAGTATTTTACTAGCTGAAAGTCAAAGAGGTATAAAATGAATTCTTCCTTCGACGTTTTGTGTTTAATGTCCTGAAAATATATTTACTTTAAAGTTTCACATTTTGTTCCTGACAATGCGCGTAGAAATAGTTATGAAAGGAAAGAGAAAAATTGAGTGAGAATATACTTTCACAAATACTTGTTGACAGTTTAACAGCGAGGTAATAGCCACTTAGGAATAAAATTTTAAACTGTCTCGGATAAAATGATATAGTATTTATTTAACGAGGTTTTGTAAGATAAATTTTCGAAAAATGTAAACGTAAAATATTAGCACCCGGACAAAAAAATGGCTGAAGGAGGCAGAGATGAATGTTTATAACTCACTTTGGTAACGAAATATTAGTTTTATTATTTAAAGAAATATTATGAAAATATCATTTCATAATATTGTGCATATTTTCCGTGAAATATACATCCAATTGTCTTTCTTAATTTTGAAGTTCACATGCTTCATTTGTTTATCATGCGTACTTTGATTCGCAATTGTTTTGACAATTGAATATGGCAAACATTTTCAAAAGACTCATGAACTGTTGTTTTCTTTCAAAATTTAAAATCTCACGCGAGTAAATTCGTGGAAACTCATGTATAGTGTTATATAAATGTATCAGATAAAAAAAATTAAAATACAAACCAAACCAAAAAAGAATTATAAATCTGTTGCGATATATAAGACTTCAGAGCAAAATTTAAAATCTCATGCATAAAATACATTAATACTAATATTTATATTTCAAATCTAATCTTTGAGGAAAGGGAGTCAATATCAGGTTGGTTTTAGAATAAAAGGGCATTAAAATGCAGGGTATAGAATAGGTAGAAGTAGTGATACACTGGGACCTTGAGCGTGAATGACTATACTTTTGCCCCTTTCCTTGAAATATAACAAGAAAGTAAATCGATTTTTAAGTATTTGAATTTAAAACGTTAAAAGTGACATCTCAGTTACCTCGTGAGACATTCAAAACATTACATTTCACCGTTATTTATTATCGAAATTTCAAAAACTCTTCAAATCTTTTAACTCCATACAATAAATAAACTTCGTTGTCGAAAAAGCAGTTCAAACTGTGTATAAAATAAACTAAGTTATTCTCCGGAAACAAGCAAGGGACCATCCCACCAATTCCGATCAAGGGTCCAAGGGCAGAGGCGGATTTAACGTATATAATAGAAATTGTTCAATAAATAAATACAGCATAATACGTCAATAAATATTCATAAGACGTTAATAACGAATTTAATAAATATTTACTGTAATAAATACGAAAGCAATCTTTAGTTAGCAGTTCTTCCCACCTTTAATAGAGTTTCACCTATGTTGATGTGCAAGGCAGTGGACCAGAACAACGCTACTTAGGTTGAACCGAAGTAATTTAATTTGTGGGTATAATGAACACTTTTTCGTGAAATAAATTGCGAATATTATTTTTCCTACCTGTAGAAGAAAATAAAAAGAATTTGTAACATTACGAACAGTAATAAAACCAAAAATATCAAGGGGGACTCAACTGAAAAACGTTAAAGAATAATGTAAAGACGAAATATGATGTCAGTGGCGTGGAAATTTGTGAGCTTGTTCCCAACAGTCGCATCGTCATTCAAAGCCAGAGCAGAAACAGTGAGAAGATGGCTGCTCCACAAGCAAAGAGCACCAGAGACTAAAAGAAATTAGTGACTGGGTTTCGACGTAATAAAACCGTGGAACATATGCATGGTAGAGTGCGCACTGCTTGTCACAGCAGGAGGAGCTGTGCGAATGGAGACGGAAGTTACCAAATGTTACGAGGTTCGGGACAGAGAAAAAAAAACCCATTCATCTGTCAATTTCTGCTGAAAACGACGCGACCGCAATTTAAGCCTCACTTTCACTAATCGATTGCGCGAATCCATTTCAGCAATGGAAATGAGATCACTGACTACGCAAATCTAAAGAAGAAAAGAAAAACTTCCGCAACTCATTCTATCAGTCCGATGATGTCTCATTGCCGCTGCATAGAGAGCCAGATAAAGAATGAACAATAAAAAAAAAGTTCATTTATAGTCAAATATATATATATATATATATATATATATATATATATATATATATATATATAT
>NNCF01134097.1:0-24084 GCA_002313205.1 Laupala kohalensis | reverse complement strand
ATAAGTAATAAGTGTAATATTAATACTTGTATGTAAGCAAAACATGGCTAGTTTTTTTCATTGTTTTGTTAAATCATCAATCATAACAATTTCAACGCTAATATCAGTTACTTTTCTCTATTTTTACATTTCATTAAGAGTTTCGAGGGAGAGATTTACAAATTATCCGAACTATCCTCTTCTGAATTCTGGAAGTTTGAATGCTCTGACCGGAATTGCCCCAGAAGGTAATGTCGTAACGTAAGTGGGAGTAAACGTTTGCAAAATATACGCAACGGGAAATACGTGGACTAATTAACTTAACTACGATTCGGAATTCGTAACACAATTTGCTTAAATGGGAATGAAGATTGTCAACGTGACAATTCCAGTTGAGGTCGTCTTGAATATGGAGACCTAAGAATTTTGTATTCGTAACAGTTTTTAATTGTGTTCCGTTTAAGGTAGGATAAATCTGGGGTAAAGATTTTGTGATACTATTGTAATGACATAGACACTGTTTTGTCAGTGTTTACAACGAGACGATTTGCATCGAACCAAGTCGAAAGGTTAGACAAAACGTTTTGAGCGTTGGCGTGTTTACATAATAAATTAATGTCATCAGCAAAACGAACCATTTTGCAATCTTATGTGGATGATGACATGTTGTTCACATACAATAAAAAGAGTATAGGGCCGAGAATTGAACCTTAGGGTATTCCGTAAGGAAGCGGTTTTGTTTCTGAAAGACAACGCTGAAGTATTTTATTTTTAGTATTTGATATTTCGACCTGTTGATATCTATCTTTTAACTAAGAAGTTAGCCATTGATGTGGAAGTCCACGAATACCTAAAGAATGCAATTTGGAAAGGAGAATTTCGTGATCGATGACATCGAATGCTTTGGATAAGTCAAGAAAAACACCTTGAGGATTTTCTCCACGGTCTAGAGATGTGGTAACATCGTTTAATAAGGAAAATATGGCGCTTGTAGTGGAAAAGGATTTCCTAAAACTGTGTTGATCGTCAGAGAGAATGTTATATTTTGATAAAAAAATCTAGAAGGCGCTTATAGAACAATTTTTCTAGGATTTTTGAGAAAGTGGGTAGTAGAGATATTGGTCGGTAATTTCCAATTTTTTGTTTGCTTCCTTTCTTGTGTAAAGGTTTCACTTTAGCTCTTTTGAATATGTTAGGAAACACCTCTTCGGATAAAGAACTATTACAAATATTTGTGAGTGTTTTTAATATAACGTGGGACGAAAATTTAACAATAAACTCGGGTATATCATCTATGCCTGTTGAAAATTAGTTTTTTTATTAGCTGATGATCCTCATGACTTCATTGGCGTTAGTTTCGAAAGTGAACATAGAATTGGGTACGTGGGTAGATATAATTGGAGGACATTGCTTTCCCGAATAACGAACTGTTACAATTTACGTCACTCGCAACTAGTGGCAAATGTATTTAAATTACCGCAGTAATGCTTACAGTGGTCTGACAACCAATACTAGCCAGGTCGCAACTCAAATAACTGCGGACTCAACCCACACATACAAGTCCCCGAAGATTCTCAATCATTCCAATACATATAGAAGAGGAAGTCACGTGACAAGCAAGTAACCACGCCTTCGCTGCCACCGTGCACTCCAACCTCTTGTTCGCCCATCAGCCGTTCTGGGATCTGTCATTGTCTCTGCATTCGGCGAAAATACTACATTCATAACATACTGACATTCTTTCTTTATGGATTTTACCGGTATTCCTCTACGGGCCTCGTCCTGGTCAAGTTCACTTTCAGAGAAATAGCATAATACAGCCAATTCCTTAAGGGGCCTCGCCCCAGTTCATATGGCGACAAATGCACTTTCAAAGAAATAGTATAAGACAAAGGGAAAGGCAAGCACTGGTCTCACGCTTCTGCAGGCATTCTTCAAGGACATTCCTACCCTCCTTTCCGAAAAAAAGCAGAGGAATAGTCCACCAATAACACAATGAATGGAAAGACTTAGCGTTGGTCACACGTCAACCTTTCATAATACTTGATTCAGCTCAGGACCCCGTAATTGCTACCTACAAACTCCCGAGATAGAAGCCCTTGAGGGGAATAGATGAAGAAGCGGGAAGAGTATGGGGGCTACACAGGTCGTTGCAGGACATACTTTGTTCCCCGGCAGGGAGCTGTTTGGCATGGGAAACCCTTCCTCGCAGTTACATCATCACTTAACGCACCTAGCCACGCCTACCACCGCTTAATAGAATGATGTAACTGCCACTAACATAACCCCCAGTACCAGCAGAATACTCATGCCCTCAGCACTCGCACGGATAAGGTGGTTTCCCACGGGAGGGTGTGAGTGTGTTTTTTAAGAGGGCAGGTGGAAAAGACACCTTGTGGTAGTGTGGGATTTCTACCCACTAAAACTACTCCATTTACATCATCACACCTCCCACCAAACCACCGTCAAGTATTACATCATGAGAGGAGTTAACAGATACCTGGCCTTTACTAAACTTCAAACCATGTTAAGTAAATATCGTGATATTTCTTTCTTCTGAAGTGTTTGTATAATCAAGTCCCACCGTGCTTATCGAATGCTCCCTTTATGTCAAAAAACATTACCTCACAATAATTTTCATCTCCCGTTTTCATTGTATCACACAAGTCCCACAAAGCATTTTCTGTACATTTCTTCTCCTGGCACCCATACTGTCGCTTACTCATCGTACTTGTATAATGCAGTTAATCATATATTCTATTTGAAATAATTTAACCAGTACTATCTCTAAAGTAGATAGTGAAAGTAGTAGTACGATGAAGCCTCACCTGGTTTCCTTCTTTTTAAAACATTTTTACTGTGCTAATTTCCCAACACTGGATAATAGGCATTAGTAAGTCACTGACAGCAAGTATAGCTGCACAAACGTTTTCCTAATTTCGTCCACCGTGTTCAGCACCATTTCATGTGTTTTACCGTTATTTTCTGGCGCTTTCCCTGGTTGTATCTCCTAACCGCATTTTGCACCTCCAGTGTTATCCCATTCACTTTCTCTTGCTGCACCTCATCATAGGTCCAGTAGCCCCACGGTACACTATGACACACTGCATTTCACAACGCGTAACCAGTATCGTCCCAATTTGTCGTATAAAGTCCTTTCTGTATTAACGTTTACCATACCTCCTTACGCTTTACCTTATTGACACTTATTAGGCATTGGAGACTGGCACCCAGCACAACCAAAACAGAAACTTCCTGCTTTCACTTAAACAATAGACTGGCACATTCTACTATCAGAGTAATTCTTGATGATGTCACTCCCATACAACCCACAACCTAAATACTTTGGAATAACGCTTGGGAACCCTATGCTTCAGAACTCATCTAACTAAATTGGTCTGAAAACTCCGTACTCGAAACAACGTACTACACAAACTGGCTGCAACATCATGCGCCGCGACATGGCTATATAGTTCGCACATCAAGAAAATTGACACAGTATTTAACGACACATGTTGTTGTTTACTATAATGGTTCGTGTTTAACACGAGTCCGACCCCTTAGTTCGCTAAAATGGAACTACTTACCAGTCTGGTCGCACTACTGGTTATATATGAAGATCGCAGCTTTATTTTGTGGACGTACACTTTTATTTGCATCTAGACTTTCCTGTGCGTCTACAGTGACCTCTCGGGACCAGAGTATGATTCCGATTGCACCCACCAGGTCCGTCGTGTGTCGGAGACTGCCGACTCAGTCGGCCACCCTACCCGCCCGGGCTGGGCTGGATTTAGGGTTACAGGTGACCTACCAGTATGTGCACTGGTAGACGGGGACACGTCTAGCTGTCGCATCCCTACTACTTTATGCACAGGTAGTCGCCGAGCAGCGATCCTGCTCACCGATCGGAAGGGAACGCCAAGCCAATGGAATTCAAGCTTCCTTCCCGTGCCACGGGTGGGGAAACCACTACCCGTCAGAGACCAACCCATTTAAGGGGTGTCAGACTGTCCATAACCTGAGGGTTCAATGCCCCTACCCTGCATACTAGGTTTAAAGTGCTGAGTGACACTCGAGACCATGATAATGACCATTCAAGGACTTGACTTGCTCTCTACCACTTCGTGAAATCCCCAGCCTCCGATCCGTTGCTCCATTTAAGGAGATTGGGTACGGGAGTGGTGGGGCTTATCCGTTCGTCCAGTGGTCCACCGAACGGATGCTAACTTAATCCGGGTTGACTCGTTTAAGTGCCTACCCTTCAGGTACTTAGCTGTGTTCTAGGGCAAGCCCTCTCCCTGTGTGTCGGGATCCAGAAGTTGATGACGGGTAATTGCTCGAGACGCAACTAGTTTGCCTCTTCCACCTGTCCGAGACACCTGTTCCTTTTTCCCAGGGTATCTAGGATCTGGGCGGGGTACTTGTCTCGGTAGTAGTACACTCAAGGTGGTGGAACACAGTGTACCCCCCGTTGTCAGAAAGGTTACTCTCCATACGTCGGGTCCGTCGAGGGCCCTTGCGAGGTTCTCTGCTCGTTGTTAGCCAGGTTTCTCTGGCAGCCTGGGTTTCCCCAACGAGTAACGACTGATGTCGTTTGCGGGAACAACATTTAACGACACAATGAGAATAATCACTGACTGCGTCAAACCTACTACGATATTCTGGCTTTCCGCTCTCAGCAACATAGGACCTTCAAACGTGCGCCGCCAAAGAGCCCTTCTGAGAACTATGTCTGTCATAAATGCTAATCAGAACATGCCCATACATGCGGACCTGTCGGGAGACCATGGACGCCTCAAATCCCGCCGACCAGCTGCCGTGGTAGTGGGATATATCACTGAGGATCCTGCGGAGGAATGGAAGAGGGAATGGAAGCGGCACGCGTCCTCTGAGTACCATTCACTCGTGAGCATGGGAACTTTGCCGGAAGGCTCCCATCTTCCTCAAAGCATCTGGGTCGCATTGAATTGAGTGCGAACGCTCAGCGGTAGCTGCGGCGACTCACTCCATAGGTGGGGCATTTGTGAGACTCCGCAGTGTGACTGTGGTGAGGTGAAACAGACTATGACCCACATCACCTCTGATTGTCCTCTCAGAAAATTTGCGGGCAATATGAATGACTTTGTTAGTGCTACTTCGGAGGCTGTGCGATGGCTTAAAGATTTAGACATTAAATTGTAATACGCAATTTGTGATATGCCATCATAGGACCACTGTATTTTTACATAATTTTTGTGTATTTCATGCAAGTTGATGTATTTTGTTTTATGTACGCAGTCATACGCTAAATAAAAGACATTGACACATTAGGCATGGGAGTCTCTACGTTAGTTTTTCGAATGCTCACTTTACAAACTCTTGCCACCTACCCCCTTTTGCATGTTCCACTCAACCCGAAAATTCGTGAGTCATCTTTTATACTCTTTTACTACAGTCATCACATCACGGTCATTTCACCGTAAACTGTGCTAATTACGCTGTGCTCTATTATCCTTTTTTCATTTACTTAACCTACATGTCCACTATGACACTCGCTTTCTGTGTTCATCATGTGGTTTGGTGTGCCGCGAACACACTTTCAATAGTGCTAACTGCAGAGGATTCGCATTTTCAACAATGTATCCACCCCATCTGTCCTGCTTTCTTTAAATTGCTTCATCTCCAATAGTATTGTAGCCCTGTCCTTTTTAAGTTTATACAGTCTATCCTCCAAATAAATTGCATCGACTCATCCTGCATTTGAAAACACCTTGTTGTCGTGACACATTTTCTTTTTCCATTGCATGGTGATCGCTATGTATGATTACACAAAGATGCCAAAGCTGGATTGATATAATTCACAAAAGTGACGTCTATTATAGAAACTCCTTTGACACCATCAAAAGTATTCTAGCTGTACTTGTTTAAAGCAATATGGAATATTCCATAATAAAATTTTCAAATTCTCTCCTTAGTTTTGTTGTTTGTTAATGACCTTTAATTTTTGTTCGTGCATTCCAACCTATGCAAAGAATTATGTCCTCCGTAATGTCCTGCAACATACTTGTTTCAAAACGTCTTTTAAATTCTTGTCATATTGGCAATAACAATTAACACTTATTGCTTTTATTTCACTATACTGATACAACACATATGTGAGGACATGTATTGATTGCATAATAACAAATTCGCCGCAGTGCTGTGTATTACTATCACATTCCTTGGATTTTCAGCTACTGTTACACGGAACAATAGAGGTAAATGCAGGATCTTCCCATTCATTATCAATCTCCCGGCAACAAACAAATCAATTCTTTTTTATTCGTATAATTTGTCATCATCATGGTTAGTTTCCCCCTGTGCAAATTTGGTTGTATTTTCCTAAGTATACGGTATACTCTGCTTCAAGAACTTCTGTGCTGCTTTACATTTAATGTACTGTTTGAACAGTTATTCCCGCGCCGCTGATAATTTATACATATTCCTTCTGTGTCCCGACTCTGGCCATCCATATAACTAAGCCCATTCTTTCCTCAATGTCTGTATATTTTTTCCTTGAAAATTCGTGTTAGATGTCCAAGGCGATGATAGCGATGGTTAAAATCCTTCTCAACCCTCACACTTCTCACATTCAGGTTCTAGCGAAGGTATTTTCTTATAATTTTGCACAACCATTTCCATTACCAAATTTACATAAACATGTGTGTTTCGTTTTTCTCAACATAGATCCCACGCCTCCTCTCCAAACCGTTCCTTTCTGCTACCTCCATTTGGACTACTCCAAACGTAGTCTACGCTTCTCCCTTTCCCGATGCTCAAACATTTTTTGTTCACTACCTTCTGCTGCAATTTCTCCTTTTCCTGCTTCCCTGGTAAGACCACCAAAATATCCCCTGATTTCCTCTCACGCACGAAATCTATTTTTAAGTGCGATCCATACTCATCAATGCCGTGCACCATATCACCTTAACAAGGTGATGAATGCTCCCCTTTCTTCCCAATATCAGTTTTTCCTGCTTATCTTCGTCTTTCTGTGTTCGTTTTAACACTCATGTATGTGAAACTCACGCTCCTTCCTTGTCCTTGGCACCAGCCATCCAAACGAACCATTCATTTACTGCAACATCCCATCCCACTTATCAAAAACAACCTTCTCCCACCATGATTCTTAATAACATATTGTACTTCCTTTGTATTTGCATACTTTTCAATAGCCCTTTCGTAACATAGTTTACTTTTTCATCTTCCAAACTGAAAATTGAGTGCACCTGTCTTTGACACTCCTGCCTGACTTCCGTAAATATTTCATTCTGTGGTTCCTGCAAACACCCCCTGTGGTTCCTGCAAACACCCCCTGTAACCAGCTGCACAAATTGTCTTTCCAAATTAGCTGTATCCTCCCCGAAAACATTCGTCGCAGACGCCAATTCTTGCAATTTTTGCTCCTCATCCCACAGTCTCACACAGTGACGCAAGTCATCATTGGCTGTCTTTGAACGTACAATTACTTTCTAAAAATCCTATTACTCCATCTTTTATTGTAATTTGCACACTTCTCTTCAACTACGAAATGTATTCTCGGGAAACATCCCCTGTAGTTTCTCTACCATCTGGTACATCTTGCCCATATCAACTTCCATCCCACACACAAGCTCCCCCACACGACCTTTCTTCGCTTTTTAACTGTCCTCATATGTGAAATAGCTGCATCATCTAGTTCAGAAACCCCTTCACTCACACAAGCGTTAGCAACATCTGCGCCATCTTCATTTTATCCAACTTTTTTTGTTCTTTACTTTTCATTCCTTCATTTGATTACTGTCTCACCTTGTGGCTCACGATTCAAACGTAGTTGTAAGTTGTCGTAGACAATTTCTATATCCTTCACCCAAATTCCTATCGCTCCCCATTGGTGAAGAGTGGCGCTGGTTAAATTGCGATTTCATTTCTCCTTTACACGTGTAATTAGACTTGTCACAAACGTGCTATACACTCTGTTCACCTGTTGAGGTTTCGAGGTTTCAATCTATGCGAACTCGTTTCAAGTTTTGAACTCTTATGACTCATTCGCAAGGAAGACCCAACTCATCGGTTCTAGGCTATCTCATACTCCAGATTAATCTTTTATGTTACTGTTTGGCATCAGCAACTGTCTGCCAAGTTTCCCTTTAATCCCAGTATCCGTTTGGCATCAAGGGGGCAGGAACTGTTGTGAAATTCGTGCTGGTCACTCGTGAATATGATCTGACACCATGACTTACTAACTTATACTCCTTAATCACTTAATGCGACCAGCTGCCTGTCCTTGACTGCTTATTTTCTGGTTTTAACTCATTCCAAAATTAGTCTGTCGGTATCTCGATTCCTCAGACACGTGTCTATGGCCTCCCTCTTCTGGCCTTTGCACGCCACCGGCAATGATGTATCCTGTTGACCTCTGCTCATATCCTTCAAGCAAACTATTACCCACCTCCGTAGTGTCGCAAAAAGGAGCTTCAATTTCATAGACCCAAATTTAAAACGTGGATGGCCCACAATTTTGGCCACTTGTGCTTGATCTAAAATTTTATACATACGTTCCTACGATTCCTCAGTAACAAACCATAAAATTTGGTTGTATTTCGCTTTTTGTTTCCAAGTTATTAGCTGAAATTAAAAATAAATGATTCCCTCCCTCGTGTCTTTCATATGTAATTATGTTCTTATAGTCCCTAGAACCCTTATGGTCCCCAGAGCACTTGGCACGCATGCCGGTGGTATGTCTCTCGACCTGCCCTATAATTTTTAAACAAGTGGACAGAAGCGGTATTCAGTAGGGGCACAAGTATCTATTTCCACGTATATCGTTCCAATGTATCTAATATGCAGAGCTGATTTCATGCTTACTGTATACAACACAGCCTTACTACGTCTAATACTGTTACAATCTATTTTCTCTAATAACGTTTGATCTATGATTTGTAAATTTTACCCATTTAACTTATCCCCTAATTCGATTATCTGCTTTTTTTGCATCTGCCAATCGGTCCATTTCTGCGGTAATACCCTGCGGCATAGCATAAGTTTATATCACCCTTATTTCTTCAATGTATTTGTCTTCTAGTTTCTTGACCATCTCATGCGTTTAATTGTCAAAACTTAGGCTCTTTTTACAATTTAATTGTCCTCTCACTTTCATTCCTCATTGTCGTATCTGTTGTTATACCATCTCCATCTGCAAGTTCCATTTCGTCATACTCCTCTGCAGTCATTGTATCTGCCTGTCCCCCTTGTAAAACATCTTCCATCTATCCAAAAACCATTTTTTCTTCGGTGTTATGTCATCCGCTCGTAAACGCCATATCAGTCTGTAGAGTACTCCATGACGACGTACTTTTGATATTCTCACATCCTATTAAATAGGGGGGTCCCCATGCATTTGTATCTATACTGTCTTGTACGAATTTTTCCCTATCATCTAGTTTTACGGTGTATTATTTTCTTCACACTTTGGAGGTACTCGCTGTACTCCTGCTTCACTTTGTCATAGTTCTCGTCCCTGACTACCACTTCTTGTAATCTCTCCGCAGTTGATTCCTGTGCTTTTTCATCCTTTCTAGCTCCGGATCCCACCAGGTCTTTCCTCTACGATAACCGTCACCTCGTCCGCAGAATGGCTGGACAAATCCCAACACATGTTGTTGTATGATGTTCACCTTATCGTTTATCTCATGTATATCACATCTGATGCTATATTTGTGGTTATATTCCTTCACCATTTTCATACGTTTACAGTCAATCCTTCTGTAGTTAATTACATTTCTTTGTGTCTCAGCCGACTTGTCATGGTTCTCAATTTCGTATTGTATCATTTTGTGATCTTGTTATCCACCAGCCTCCAAATTAATGTCGTTTTGTCGTTTCTTGTCTGCAAAGAGCGATCGATTATAAACCGTCCATTGTCTGTTTCAAAAGCATATATTTCATAAGTATTCATAATACGTAAATCGTACTCTATTAATTTTTCCAGTTTCCGCCTCAGACATTGTCTACGTCGTCACCCCAGAGCTATGATCGTCCGTTCTAGTCTCCTCCTAAATATATTTCCACTCTCCTGTATTTGTCTAGTATTCAACCGACTTGCTAGAAAACAGTTCGTTCCTTACTTCCGTATGGAACATATACATTAATAATCATGACATCAATGTTTGCCTTTGGTAACCGGACAACTAGGACATTTGAAGTTGTGCATTCACGAACTTTTAAAACATCAATATATGAGGAACGAGGTTTGATATGATAAATGCCGATTTCCCTCGATGTTTGTAGATGGCCTTGTATCTCAATGATGTATTGACTAACCTGCCGCAAGTAAGGCTCTTGAAGAGCACCCACGTCTACCCTCTTGTCTTTGACATATTTCACCAAATCTACCATTCCTTGAACACAGCCGTGTAAAATTTGCTGTACAATTTCAATTCCAATCGTTGGTGCTTCTGCTTATTATGTCACAAACGTTCATGTATTTATGGCATGTTTTACATCGCATGCTATGAATGTTATTTATCATATCTTCGTATACAGTTGACACGTTTTGCTGGGTCCGAGTGCGTGGGACATGTTGGCATATCGTGCCCCGAAAGACAACAGTGCATGCAGAGCTGTTCTTTTTCCCTACATTTCTTTGCCTGATGTCCATAACGATGGCACTTCAAACATCTGAGTGATTCTACAAACTCTTCAACCCCGTGTGAAGTGTATCCTTCATATATTTTCCTTCATTCAGTCACTCGCAACATCAGTCCAGCCGGTATTTCCAGAATCCAGTGTCGCGTTCGCCAGTCATCTTTTTTATTATCTGTATCCCTACTCTTTCCTCATCTGAAATACAATTTTGCTTTCGAACCTTTGTCAGAAACTCTTCTTCTTAGTCCGATACACCATAATCAGTTACTTTTGAATTAATTTTACGTGTTTCCTCTTGACACAATTCTGTGATACGTTAATAAATGGTTTATCTTCTCGCTCATCGACCCTTCTTCAACTTTTACCAAAAGTTTATCCCCCACGTGTGAGCCGCCATTCATCGCGTTATATTTCACATCACTCCTTATTCTCATCACATTATACAAAGTTGATACTTTCCGTTTTATCGCGTTATCCTAATAAAAAACCTCTTTCTGGCAATAGTGCGCTGCACAGTATAGCGTAGGGCGTACGTATATTTCCGAACTGCTTCTTGGCCTCTTTGATGGCCTGTAACCCTACACATATTTCGTTCACGGTATTTTTGTTTGCTCCAATGTCTGCTTGATGTCGTTTATATGGTGTTGCATCGTCTTGTTTGTTGCTCATCGCACTTCGGTGTCCTTCGGTCAATTCTACTGTATCTATCCGTCCAAGCATAGTCCTACCGAAGTCCTTCTTATCTTGACGTAGGGTCGCTTGAAGCATATTCCACCTCTCATTGATACTTGAGACATCCTCTCTCTAAAGCGTTAAGTGATACTTTGTCAAGCGATTTAACGGTTGCCTCTTTCAATTTGTCCCCAATTTGTAAGTTGTTTCAGTTGTTTCCTCAAAATTTCTGCTTCTTTTCTTTTCTATTCGATCAACCACCATAGTTCTTTCACCCCGTAGTTTATTCTTTGCTGGTATTTTCCGGACAATTTCTTATATTTGTCCTCCTCGAATCAATAGTCCATCGTACATGCGCCTACCGCTCTTCCTGTCACCAAGTCCAGTGTTCCTGTATCGTCGAGTTCGCGTTGTAATTGTATCAGTATCGTCCTTGGTAGTTCTGTACTCACTGGCACTACTGCTCCCGCGGGGTTAAGTAGTACCACTTAATTTACGCATACTTGTTTCACTCTCATTACGATTCGCTGTCGGTGATGTTCCAACCTCCAACCCCTACAGGCATGCAGCTGCGTGCCACCCCTCCCTCTCCTTCCTGCACTGGTGTTCCCATCTTCTTCTGCACCGCCATTGTTCCTGAATAGCTTAAATGGTTTCCCTCCACCTTTCCCATACACAGATAATCACCAGAAATGTGGTTCGTGCACAATGAGGAGTACCAATTGGTAACTTCTTACATTATATTGTTAAGTTTTCGAGTTTATGCTCACGTGGCAAGTAGCATCACGTGGTATGTCTCAGGGAGCAGAGGTAGATGTATTACACCGTTTGGAGCCTATTCACTGATTGCTATAAACAGAATATCTTACATGTAAAATAAGAAATGCATTAACAGAGTATATGGTGTTGAATGCGTGCGTGAAAGGAAAGAAGCGATGCGCAAAGGAATTAAGGATGTTGGACTATATATTGAGATCATATAAAAATTATAATCTGTATTGGTGCAAATGTGTGTTCCCTATGGTGGGGAGATCGTATCATAAATGCAAATGGGAAAATAGCAGATTTCGTACGTAAGAATTAATTAGAAATACAAAATTTGTGAACGCAGGTTACCTTCGAGTATGAAATAGGACACTATTTAATAGATTTAAGTGTAAAATATCAAGAATTACAAAAATCCTTATCAGATTGACAAATACATCCTGGAATAACATCTTACCATAAAGGAATCCTATTGACAATTATAGAAGACATAAACGGGCCAGAAATAGAATGTACAGAAAATTTTTGAAGGATGGATGTCACAAAATCCAAAAGCAAAAGGCAGAACAATTACAGACCAGAGAGAGAATATAAGTGAAAGAGTGGATGTACTTCAGTTGCCAATATTACGGGCGACAGAAGAGAGTTCACCAAAACCTAGAACGTCAAATAGGCCTGGAAAACTATGATGGAAGATTTGAAAGAAAAAAACGGACATAGGTGAAACGGAAACTGCAAAAGGCAAAGAAAAGAGGACATAATGTTGGAAGCGGAAATGTACAAACAGATATTACGGGACGTTCGGAAAAAGATTGAGGAATAGAAAATGGTATCATGGAAAAATTTCGTTTTAAAAAGTGTGCGGAAAAGTGTATGGAGAATACCATAGCTGATAGCCAGGAATAAGATAAAAGTGAACAAATTTGGAAGACTTTGCAAAACGGATCGGACAAACGACTGGACGAAATGATACGGGACGAATGATCTTCAAAACACTTTTGCCGCGAGATGGGACGCAAGAATTTTGGAACAGACGAAATGAAACGGAAGAAAATCCCATGATGAAAAGTCAAGAACGTGAGGAGGTAGTTAATAAGCTCAGAAAAGGGAAAAGTCCCGGTTTCGAAATGATTACGAAGGAAATGCTTCGAGCAAGTTTACCTATATTGCATGAATAAACACATGATCTTTTGAATTCACGGTTTTAAGGCGAGTTCCCTAAACAGTTGAAAATAAGAGCATTAAAAATATTTTATAGGTAAAAGGATTTCCCAATTCTTATAGACCCATTAGTCTATTACCTTGCCTTGGAAACTTGTTCGAAAAATATAATAGTGCAACGAGTGACAGATTGTGTAGAAACAAACCGACTTTTGGACGAGGACTATCGACATATGACGCATTACGTACATTAACGGCATATGCATAAGGGGAAAATTAGGGTTCGTAATATTCATAGACATTAAAGGACCGTTCAATAATATATATTGGGATGGGATCCAAAATTTGAAAGCGAGGGTAATAGAATCGCATCTCTCTAATATTTCAGCGAGCTATTTTGAGGACCAGACATTTTAATTACAAATGGGTGGAGAGAGACTTCATTGGGAATTAGACAGGATGCCCCGAAGGATCTCTTGGCGGGTCATTATGTTAGAATTTGACCACAAATGGTTTATTGCGACGAATACGGAAAGGACATAAATTTTTGCCTATGAAGATGAGATTGTAGTCTTCCTCGAAGGAAAAAGTAGAAGAGAAATAAAACTGAAGGATAACAAGGTGTCTCAATTATGTGATGGTGTACGGACCATGAATTCGAAATAACAGAAGATAAAACATCCACTATGGCCTTCGGCAAATGAAATGTACAGCGTAGAGAGCGAATAATTAAAATACGGGACATGAAAACCAAAGTTCAATAAGACTTGATTCATTCGGAGTGTAATTGGATAAAGGATTGTGTTTCTTTTTAGCATGTCGAGTATATAGAAAACTCAGGTGGTTTTCTATTCTCAAGTCAAAGAAGGTACAGTAAACTCAATATTGGCCAAAAGGAAATTCTTCAGTTATACAAAGGTGCAGTCGTGCCAATGTTTACATGTGGCTGTGAAATTTGACATTAGTAAGGCCAAAAATGCAGAGGAAGAGTCAAATAATCTGGAAGGAGAAGCAGTTAAGAGATACGACAAGAGATGGAGAAGAAGGGTAACATCTACTGCTGCTATTGTAGCAAATCGGATAGAATAACGAAAGACGAGAACTCTATGTGCTATAACCAGAAGTCAAATCCGCGAAACAATACAGAAATGATTGAGTCATTAATTGGCGATAGTGACATAAAGTATCTGCGAATATTTAAGATAATTACTGATGCCCTGTGTATGGTAAAGATGATGAAATAAGATCACATATGTTTCGGGGTTGTGAATTGTACGGGCCAAAATGTACATCCAAATAAAAGAAGCCAGAATTGTTAGTAAGTCAATTAGACCTCAATATGATAAATACAGAAAAAATATTGAAATATTTCAAGGAGTTTGTGGAAGACATGTCAGAAGGGATTAAAAGGTTAGGGACGGGCACCTACGGGTGGCTGAGGTGCAGTCATGTATAATAAAGAAACGGAGACAAATACACTACCAAAACTGTGAAAGTAGGTACCATCTACTGGTATTGTAACAGAGCAAGTCGCGTAATTTCGTTAGATGGGAACACAACTACAAAAAATAAATGGAAAAAAGATATTAACGGCGCGAGACGGATGACGGTCCCAAATCATACATCATGGATGGTGTACCACAGGGATATGATCTTGGTCCTATATTGTGTAACATTATGTATGACCCAATACTAAGACTTGCCATGTCGGATAGAGTAAAATCTATTTGTTTTGTGGGTGATGTTGATATTGTAGTTGTTAGTAAATTTCTTGAAGAGGTGACCGACAAATCATATGAGGCAGTTGTCACTATTCGACGCTGGATTGTATAAGCCAAAATTAACATCCTAGGAAATTGGTGAATAGAGTTACAATTTAGTGAGTTTCCCGGTATATTGTGAGGAATAATTAGTTTTAGTATTTCTGAACCCTTAAAAGAAAAGCCGTATCTTTTCGGAGTTTTAGATAATTTGGAAATGGAGGTTGTCTTGCGACAAGAAGTGCGTAGGCTGGCAAGCTGACTCCAGGAATTTAAAGGGGGTCTGGTGCGTTTAAAGTAATAGCCATAAGGGATGACACGAGGGAAACAATATTTGTTAGGAGCACGCTTTTAGGCGAGGTTTAAGAGTAAAATAAATATTAGGTGTTATTTCGTAGGCTTGTGTTAGAGACATGAGAAATCGTAATTTCTTAAGTTTGAAGAGACGCAAAATTAGGTATCCTCGAAAATTGGATTGTGTTGAAAAATGAAAGCCAGTTATAAACAATTTTTGAAGAGAGGAGGATACGAGAAATTTTAACTTCATCGATTCGGAGAGACGACCCAAATAAGTCTTTGGGAATTTGGGACACCTTGAAATATGTTCACAGGTCCTAGCATTTTTGAGAGATGGTGGTATGTCGCGAGACGAAAGAGGAAAAAGGGGTTCTTGGAGACATCTTGTGAAAATCCTTGAGAAAAACACGATACTGTTTCCCAGAATTAAGAAGATGGGAAGAATAGGTCTCTTGTAACCAACGATCACGTAGGACGGGGACCCACTTAGGAAATTTTGAAAGCGAAGGGTCTGAGTTTTAAAACATAAACAAGACAGAAATCAAGGGGGAAAGGAATGGCGACCACACAAGGGTGCGTGCGCTGACATTAATTTGGAAGGACATTTGCCACCGTCTGGCAGACATGAGAGTCTGAGGGTGAGGAAAGGACGACCACACAAGTGTTTTAATATTGGATATGTTAACTTTCGAAAAATAACATGTCATGCTCGACTGTTAACAATTATGCTAACAGCCATTGGTAGAGAGGTATTCATACGTCACAGAAAGTTGGACCAATTGTTGAAAACCACGTGAAGGAAAAATTGTTAAAGATTGGTTAAAAATTTGGAGTGACGTCAGATTAAGGAGAGGGCTTCGTTGCTCAGTTCAGTCAGAAGAGTGGGTTTTTAAAATTTAAGGATGAGCAAACAATCTCTAGCTCTCTAACTAGCTAGCTTCTTCGTGATCAGAATTTTAATCATTACTATCAGTATTTGTACTATGGGTCATTATTATCCGTACTATTCTTATTAAGACTTTTGACTTTCAGTTTTGATCGTGATTACGATTTCTGATTTTGTTTCATCAGCATGATTGTTCTTTTGAAGACATTTTGGGCGCTCATGCATTAGTAATGACGCTTCGATTTATTTAGAACATTGTTTTTTGTTCTAAGAAGTTAAATGACATTCATGAACAGACCGGGTAGCGCGGTGATCGTGTGAAGAATGAACAATGTGACTTTATTAAGTGGCAAAATCAATTATTACGAGAGTAGGAAATACGCTCACGTATTTATCAAGTTTGCTTACGATGACTTCGACCAACATTCAACTTCCAGTTAGGGGCTCGAACTGAGATGGTGACTGCTAGTAATCTGGACGAGCTTTGGTCCTTACAGAACCACTGCGGCGAGATTTGGAGTCAGGTCTCCCAAGGCTTCCGCAGGTCAGCTGCACTCCACGACGTTTGATGCTGAAATCCCACCATTTATAAGGTAATTCTTTGGAGGGGCATTATGGGCACCTTGTTCACCTTAGTGCGTACTCGCAAATCTCATCAAGTGAAATAAAAGCACGCCAGACTTGTGGTAAATTGATACATTTATTTTTGAGACGCCTTGTGTGAAGGCCTATGGTTACTAGCGTATGACAAACTATGTTAAAGATTTATAAAGTCTATAGAATTTTGAACGGACTCATTCCGTAAAAATGATAAAGTCAGTGATGTATAACTTGGTAGAAGTGCACGTCTTTTTGAAGACGTTTTTAAAGGGGAAACAGGTGTAATGCCTTATTGTATTTTTGAGTAATAATTAAACCAAAAGTTATTAAAGCTGTGTTTTCTTCACGAAGAATTAATGTGTATATCACGGAAATTATCGGCCGAAACCCGATCCTATCTTAACCATTTTATAGACGGAGCACATATATTATCCCTGAGAATGCTGGCCGGGTGGGCTAGGTAAGTGTTTCCTNCCGCTAGACTCGTAATCCCACTTTCTGATACTAAATTTATAGGCGGGTTCGGCACATAAATTAGGTGAGGACAACACACTATGGTTCCTTGTCACAGGAAAACGCCAATATAATTGATTTAATTACTTATTGATACAAATAACATGCATATCAAATAACATTCCATGCACACTTTCCCCCCAAAATATCATATTAAACATTACTGAGAACTTCTCTTCTTTTACTTGGCAACTAAGCGCACAAGTACTTAATAATCAACATTTATTTAAAGAGAATCAATTACTTTACGCCTTTCTTAATTAATTTAAAACAAAACATAACAAAAGTTCTGGGCTAGGGCGTTAAAGTATAAACTCGTTGCACAAATTCTTCTTCGCAGCCACATAAATTTGCAGGTCGCAGCCAGCTCGTATTACCTGGTGAAGATGCGTCGTCAGTCAAAAAGTTGTGGTTGTAGGTCGGTGCCTCTTTCCTAGCACCAATTCATTGAAGCTGGCATTCCTCCCCACAGCCGTCGGCTCGCTCACTGCCCAAGACCCACTAATGGTAGAAGTCTCGGCTCCATCCCTTCGTTCCTTCCAAGAACCCAGCAAGACGCAGACGCCGTAATTGCACCGCGTAGTCAAAGTTTGTTTCACCAACTGAGCTTAATTATTTCTACCCAAATTCCCGATCTGATTATCGATATCATTGAGTGATGATTTCCACTTAAGAACTTGAAGTTTAGCGACTAATTAGCAGACCAAGTTGAAGTTTTAACAGAACATTATGCAATGTTCGTGACGTAAATTAGTGATTGAAATACCACTAATTTAAAAAATTTCTAAGTCAAAAATGCTCAAGTAACAGTCTCATAAATTGTTAACGCTCTAATGCTCGAAAAATAATTGAACGATAATCTCGAAAAGTGACCGAGTGATCGAGATTGATACCTAAAATAATTAGAACGATGCTGGAGCGTCCCCTGCTCTAACACCGGACATTTCCTCATGTGGTATCTACCAAATATCACATGATTTTTTAACCCAATTGAATTTAACTTCTACTCCACGTGAAGTCGCTCTTATTGGTGACATTGCCTGTCATCAGATTTGCTTCTGGGAAATTTCCAGACTCTCCAGGTTTCGTTTTTTTCCACACATCCCCTCAGTGATCTTAACTTTATTAACGACGTGATACTTGATTTTGACAGCTTTGAAAATTTGAAATGTCGAATCCATCTCTCAGACATTTTCTCTCTCTTGTGCCCCGACACTTGCCACACCGTCGTCGTCTGTAATTTGTCACTCATTAACCCGGACCCTCGTAAAAGCTAGTAGCCACGCGCGTCTCAATTCTATTATTCTTAGTTCGTGTACCCTTCATTGTTCGTGTGCTTACAAAAAAAACTCCATTCCTTCTTTCTAGTAGTTTTCCACTTCTCGCTGCAACTGCGCACACGTATCTTCATCTGTCACCGATAACTGACCTACCCTTGTTCAAAAAATTACTAAGAATCTTTCTGTCCCTTTGTCAAAATTTCATCTACGCCACTCGTTATTTTTGTAACACTTCCATGTTCCTTCTGCATCTTTCAGACGTAAATGCATAGTAAGCTACCCCCCTTCCACATGGTAGATTTACGACCTCTCTTCAGAACAAGGAAGCGCGCTCAGACCCTCCCGCAGCAAGGCCTCGCGCCTCCCCTCCCCACACTACCCTTCACTGAAAGCTGCTGTAAATTTCCGCTNAAATAAATCGAATTAAATGTGAGAAATGAATATGTGTATTATATATATATATATATATATATATATATATATATATATATATATATATATATATATATAAAATACACACACATAAGGGCTCTAATGACCTTGATGCTGACAAACCCTAAAGCCCCACAAAAATATATATATATACACATACATAAATGTATAATGAAAATTTTAATGGAGCCGAGAGGACCTTCCATTGAGATTTTATCTTGCCTCCTATGGATTTATTTATTATCAGCACTCAAAAATCATTTACATTCATATATAGCACAACTATTATAAACATTACAGAAATACAATTCCTTTTTTAAAACACACAAACAATATAAGAACAAAAAATTAAGAAAATCAAGAAATATTTTGAGATATGAAAATGAAACACTAAATATTATTAATAAATCTTATCCACTCCCTGGAACAATGCAAAAACTGAAAAGACTTACAGAAAAGAAGGAATATTATGGAGGATAAAGTAAAAGAGCATCAGTAGGCATACATATTATAGTTAAAAACTGACCACCTTTCTTTTTGATGAATAATATATTTGATAGTCAGGATTGTTGGGCGTATTGCTTGTAGGTAAGAATAACTCAAGCAGGTCCAGGAATAATTTATTAAGTCTGTCAGCTGCTGTCGAGTGAGAGAGAGTCATGAGTGGAACTATACGAGTAACACTACATCTTTGTTTAAGTTGTAAGTTACTGATTAGTTGTGTCGAGTTAGCCAGAGTTCGTAGTTCTATCTTTACTTCTATAATAATTTATGTTGTGACTTGTTGTAAGATTTATTTATTTTTGGAACCGATGAAGGTAGGAGTCAATTCAACTACATTGACATGAAGATTTGGAAATGCTTTCTTTCTTTTTGCTTTTTTTAAATGATCTTGTTTTGTGTTGAATGCTAATTGTTAACTATTAAATACACGAATTATGATTTGGAACTTTATTTGTAATGTACTATGAATTATTACATATTTTGACAGCACTGATATCTCATTACTCGACATGATGCCCAACCCCTATGTGGGAGAACTTGCTTCACTTACAAGCCATGAGGCTGCAAAGGGGTCTCACAACTTTTTTTAACACTAGTAAAACCAAAACGGAATTCAGAATACAAGGATCTGCTGAATTTTGTTTTGCATTTTGATTGACACTCATTTCCAATGTGTTGAGAAATTTCTACTAACTTAAAGATTTATATCTTACAAACAAAATTGAAAATGATCAACGGAAATGTGGATGAAATGATATTTCAATGGGAAACAAATTAAAATGAAAACATAAGTCCAGGCAGTACCCAAACTGTCAGAATTCAAATTAGAATTGAATGTATATTTGAAAGAATGAGAGGGGAAGTTGTAAAGTACCCGAGAGGCAGAGTAAAGAGTACATCTCAAGGGATTTATTTTGATATGAATTGACAGCAGATGACACCTCACAAATATTTTATTGCAATACAAAATCTTTATTACCATAACATTATTTTACATTTTTATTTATAAGTATATGTACGAGTATATGCATCAATTGCTGACCACTGATGTAGTAACTATTCTCTATTATCTTTAATGGTAAAGTGAAGTAGATTACTTCACCTAAAGATAATTCCATTACATCAATTACACAAAGAAAATAATTTATTGATGTTGCATTAAAATTTTAAAACATCTATTTACAATTATTTTTTAATTTACAATTATTCCTGAAAACTAAAGCAATAGGACAGCTTTGAACACATTATATGATTGCAATACGGAATGTCAGGGACTGTCCTTGATCTAATAGTCAAAAGACAGAATCTATAAGGGGTGAAACTACATTTGCATAGAGCTAACTCAGTAGAACATTTGCTCACCAATTTGGAATTATCAAAATAGCCAACTATTGTGTACACAAACTTACAATTAGCTTTCAGTAAATGGTAGATGGCACCAAAAGCACCCTAATCTACTCTGTATAATTTCTCACAAACCTTTACTCTTTTGACTAATATCATACCTGAAATAAATCCAATAAAAACCTTAATTTCTCCATTTTTTAAAGAACGAAAGCACTACTATATAAAGATGGTTGTTACATTTATCTTTCATTTGCAAATGGTTATCTTTTACAAAGAATTATGATACTTGTCCTGTATTTTGGCAACTTAAAGTATTTAGTGAACAAGTTGCAATAATTAACCAAAACTAAAACCATATTTAATGACACGTGAAGCTGAAATGTATATAAGCTTTTAATAGGTAGCATAAAAAGAATTTTAACATATTAGAAGCAACAAAGAAATCACTGCAATAAAATAAGTGTCCAGCTTAAGAGAATGCTGTATTTAATTCTTAAATTTGCAAACAACATACAATTTCCATTTTTCTCTTTTTGTTTCCTATTCCACTAGAGGAATTTAAGAGATAATACACCCATTAAATATTTGCAAGGAACATATAAGAAGCAAAGAAAAAAATTACAGGAAATAAAAATAGCATCTGCTAACTGTTTTTACTTCAGAACATAGCCCCATTCAAAGCACCAACATTGAATTAGTTACTCCAGTCCATATTAAAAATCCATTGATACAAAGAACTATACAGAAATAATATCATCCCACTGAATTTTTTCTATTCCAAATCACTACACAATCTATCACCTCTACACACATTAATATGAAGAAACACAATTACACATCTGGTGTGCAGTCTTTATTACATACCATTTTGTGGAACCAGATTGTTACCCTTTTCGTGCAGAAAAAGAATATAAAAATAACTATAATGCTAGGAGTCAAAATATGTACAAAGACAAGGAAAGAGAAGTTGAAGTTTGTCCATCGTTCTGTTACGCCATCAGTAGCCAACAAACAAACATTATTGCTACCCAAAGAAAGACCTTGGACACCCACTGTTCTTCTTCAAATTGGGGTGTTCCTCGAGGTGCTGGAACAAATCATTGAGAAGTTATGATTGATGATTTAACAAAACAATGAAAAAAACTAGCCATGTTTTGCTTACATACAAGTATTAATATTACACTTATTACTTATATATTTCAAGGGTATTTTTTCCATATAAAAACTACAACAAAACTACTGACATTCATCCAAAAAACAAAAAATGGATTAATTTTTTTCACAATCAAACAAAGCCTTTACTGAATGATTTGAAAATTTATGCAGAGAGAAAAGGAGGTAGTATGAACTCAAGAGTTCTCATTGATTTCGTATACATTCACACTTCACAAAAATGTAAAAGTAATGAAAATAAGAATGAATTACTAGAGATCAGATAAAATTTTTGTTCACAGACAAAATACTTTTGGCACTAAAAGTACAACACAGATATAATACCAACCAAATATTACCAAGAACATACATGGAGCAACATTAAGCATATAAGAAGATTGAGCACCCTTTTTTTTTTTTATTGAAAATTATTTTTTATCGTTTCCCAAAATTTTATTCTTCACCCAATTGAGAAATGAAGACGCTACTCATATACATGCTCTCTAAGTTCACAATCAATCCACATTGGACGTAATATCCTGTGGGGTAGAGTGGGAACAGGGGACAGGTAAAAATAATAAAATTGCCATATTGGTGTTAAAAAATGGTAAATGCCAATCTTTAAGATGCAGAAGAGCAGAGTCACACTCTCAATGTCACTTAAGTCCACGATCACCTCCTACGAGGGAATATACTCCCTTTGGAAAAGGAATGATAAGGGATGAAATGTAAAAATAAAGAAAAGTAACTGATATTAGCGTTGAGATTATAGTTTTCGGGGACGCTGAAATTAGTAGTGACATTCCCAAAAATGTCAAAGTCCACAATCAGCCCCTATACGTCCCAGCACCCCTAGGAAAGGGGATGTCATGAAAATATTATCAAACATATAGTATTGATGGTATTCATCACTGGGACCATATATAATTATAATAATAATAATAATATGCAACAATAGTCAATTTCATGGAGGGAATAATGAAAAACTGGATGACCAAAGTACATCATGCATCTATCACTACCTATAACATACCAATTCGAAGGGGGATTTATCAAGGTGATTCACTAAGTCCGTTATGGTTTTATCTGGCTTTGAATCCATTGTTTAGACTTCTCAATGAAACACAATTTGGTTATAAATTAGAAACAAACCACAGAACTTCCCAAATTACCCACTTAATGTATATGGATGACATAAAGGTATTTGCTAACTCTCCAGATAATCTGCACAGCCTTCTGAAAATCATACAGTTCTATTGCTCAGACATTAAAATGTCCTTTGGATTAGATAAATGTGCTACCACGCACATTAATAGAGGTAAATTCATGTCAGGAGAAAATTATGAAGTGTCAACTGAATCATTCATAAAATGTCTAGAATCAGATCAAAATGTAAGTATCTTGGCTTCCAACAAAATTGCAAATTTGACCACTCGGTCCTTAAAAAGTATTTCCAAAACAAGTATGAAAAAAGGTTCATTTCAAAATAGAAGATGCAATTAAATGCAAAAAATCTTATTATTGCAGTTTCCATTCAAACATATACATTTGGAATTGTTAATTGGTCCCACACAGATCTGGACAACATCAACTGAAAAACATGCACTCTCATGACAAAATTTAGAAGAGACCATGCTAAGGGATGTGTTGACCACCTTTACCTGCAAAGGTCAGAAGGGGGAAGGGGGTTGTTAAACGTAGCAAATCTTTGTCATTCGCAGATTACAAAACTAAGAAATTATTTGAAGAGTAGTCACGACCCTCTTCATCAGTTACTTGTTCATTTAGATAACTTACATTCCCCTAAAATTATCGGAAAATTTTGAACTACCAATAAATGATATAAAATCCCGTGGTTTAAAATGGCTTGCTAAACCTTTGTATGGACAATTCCCAAATTCTCTGCAGGATGCCAATGTTGACAAGGAAGAATCAACTTTATGGCTAAAACATGGCCAACTCCATGCAGAGACTGAAGGGTTTGTGTGTGCTATACAAGGTCAAGCAATCCCAACTAGATATTACAAAAAAGAAATTCTGCATGAGAATGTCGATGGATTATGTAGAGCATGCCATACCTGCAATGAAACAA
>NNCF01134096.1:9964-29667 GCA_002313205.1 Laupala kohalensis | reverse complement strand
GTCATACGCAGTTTGCAACTGTTTTTTACAATAATGTTTATTTAACTTCATCGTATAATAAGAATAACCTTTGTTCTACTATTCACGAGATAGTTTACAAAGGAATAATTCGGATCCAGTACGTGAAGGAAGTACGAAGTATTAGACAGAAACTGAGTAAAAGTCAGTCGCCATCTTCTAAACTTTGTTCTTTGATTCCACTGCAGCGTGTTTACAGTGTCCCGTGTCAACAAACTTGTTAATGAAATTCTCAACATGGTCTTCTAAACATTTATTAATTACATTTTATCCATGGATAAAAAATACATGATAAAGTCAAAAACCATATATTAAATCACTTTAGAAGAAATATCCATGTTACTAGATAGGACTTTTTTATCACTTTTTAAATTATTGTGTTATCCCAATTCATCTAATGACCATTATTAATACTATATATGATTTCCACACTTGGTTCAAAATCTCGTTTGTGCTCCTGTTTATTTTTTTGTTTGTCTGTTTGTTTGTTTGTTAAACCTGACGACGGTTTAAAGCAAGAGACGAAAAGTTGTGAAATGAAAACGCACAAAGCGTATCGTAATAGTCCATGAAAAGGTTGTAAGTTGAAGTATACTTCGCTATCTTGATTTTACATAATGAACTTCAATAGAAGAATTTTCCTTCGACTTTTAGGAACCGACTCTTCGTAAAGAGTTCATCCTTTTTCCGAAGGTGGGACTCACCTTCTCACTGACTGAGTGCTGGTCCTTACCTTAAGCACACGTCCCACGTCACGCACGGACGGCAAAAGCGTCGTAGAATCACTCTGTGCACACGAGTGACGCGCGACGATATTTTACTGTTGCGACACTTTCTCACCTGCGACAGTTTCATGGACGGGAACTAGAAATAAAAAAATCATGGTCGTAATAACTGGCGAAATAGTCACGAATTTTATGATTTCAAGGGCGGTGAATCTGAATATGAACTTATTTTTTGTATAAAATTGGGGGAACATCGTAAAAAAATGGCTTTGAACCCGAAAATGTGCAAAATTCATTTTAAGTTGTTGTTTTCTTTTCGTTCAATTTTTCAGTCGTTTATGGATATTTCCCTTCTACATTTTAACAGTACAGTTTCCAACTATTGATTGTGAAAGTGACATGAGTTACAAAGTCGTAACTTATTTTCCAACTGAGTAGTAATTTATTAAACATTTTGTGTGTGATTTTACGAGTTGGTGAATTGAATTGAAAAAGTTGAGTGAGAAATTTTCGAGTTTGGAGATTTTACCTACAACATATTAAAGCATAAGGCATAAGAAAGTTTTTCACCTCGTTGTAGTTCATAATAAGCAATAGTAGAAATATTATAGAATTTTAAAGAGCTCCGTCCTCTAGAGCTGCGAGCGAGGCGCGCTTAGCGATTTCAGCTCAACGTTGAGAATAACATTTCTTCGGAATATTGTTTATTTATTTCATAAAGCATTCTATTATTATGTTCAATGAATATTTTATAAACATTTTGTACAACGTAATTTAAAATTAAAACATATTTATAATTTCAATCTAAATCAACGCGTTTTTTAATCAATTGAATTATTTTGGAATTTCTAGCGTATATTGATATTTAAGAACGTTAGAATATTTTAAAATCGATTGTAGATTCGCACTGAAAAATTGCACAGCGTTTTGGCTCACTGGACAACCGTCTACCCAGCTGGATTACAGAGAAATACCCAATAGTGGAGGGGGGGGTGCTCTAGGAAAAGGGTCGCAAGGGAAAAACCGAAGTCAATAGCGACACAGTTAACATTCTAGATTTCTTCACTCGGAGTTGAAATGGTTCGAAAATTTCATATTGAGAGCGAAATGTTGATCAACGAAATTCAAAACCGTCTACTTGGTGGAATATTTCCATCTTCGAGAATAAATCAAAAACATATTCATCGAGGTTGGAGATTGCTGAGGCATTGATTCCGGATTCTGAAAGTACAGAAAACTAAAAGGCGAAAATTTACGTTATAAAATACGTACTTAAATTATTTTATAATGTTAAACTTTTTCCTTTTACTAGTCAATTTAATTGAAAGTATCTTGAATGTATAAATGTAAAATAATTAAAAGTATATTTTGTCATACATGACTTTTATATATGTTTATACAATTTTGTTTGGTATAATGGATGAGTTAAATTTTTGTTGGGGGGAGCGACTATTATAATGCGAACAAAAGTTTAAATATTAATAATAAACAATTAAATTAATGCGGTATTTTTAACAATTTTTGTTTTGTTTCTGAGCTTGTGCTTAGAACGTTATCGATATCTACACTGAGGGGATACCCACGAGAAAGGCAGGAGACCGTGGCGGTGTCTCCTCTGCGCATGCGTCGTACTGAGCGTTTAAAGAAACGGACGACGATCTGTTATCTCGATGCGCCCTCTCAAACCCGCGCGTTCAACGTCTCGAGCGTTCTGCCTTGCGATACTGCGACACTTTTACTGTTCGTGTGATGCCAACCTTAAGGTATCATGCGCGCGTTCACCAAAGTCATGTTGCCAACTATTCACGAATCTTGGAAATATTCACCTACATAGTTCTTATTAATTAATAATTCATTCTACTGATTTTTTAAATGTTGGATGAGATCAATAATTTTGTGATTTTAAAACTTGATAATTAATTTAGCCTGTCGGTTGACTCCTTCTTTGACATGGGTCGCATTGTCTTCAGTCACGTGATGCCATTTCCGTGAGAACAGTATTTTCCACGGTTTTTCGTGAATTATTCTTGAAAATTCCCCGCAAGAGGATTGAGTTCCTGTTTCCATGTTTTGTAGGTATTTCTCGCTATGTTAAACCGGTACTTTTGCCAGAATATTTAAAAAAACATAAGCTCTCGAAAGTTTCTCCATATAAACCCATAGTAATTTGAAGTCAAACAATTCAAAATTTTGTGCCGTAAGGGAATGAAAATTCAACGCCACTGGATAGAGAACGGTTCAAACTATCGTTTAAAACATTTTTGAAAGGAACTCAAACCTAGTCGCTCTGATGCACATAATACCTTAAACGACTGCTGTTTTTTGTTTTTTTTATTATTATTTTTTACAACCACAATCTCGGGTATCACGACGATATCTGTGGCCTTGAACATCTATAGCTTTTGCGTTGTGTTAAATGAATAGCTCCTGTGTTTATCTGCTCATCAGCGTCATGACGTCACTAGACAAATGAAACGGACAAAAGACATTCGCCGAATGAGATCGTCATTTGTTTACGAACGGAGAGTTGCCATCTGCGAGAGGTGTGGAAATAGCTTTTCTCGCTTTTACAAAGACATGAATCATCTTTCACTGCGATAACATTTGGAATATTTCTTCAAATAAAGACGATGGTTCCCAAATAGTACACGAGTGTCATTGCACGCAAATGACTCACGAAAATCAACACTTTTGCCCTCTCTCTCTCTCTGTCACCGATGTTAAGCGAGGGCCACACATATGCCAAGCCTTGCCAATGAGTCTTCGGCAAATATTTGAGAACTCGTAACTTTCAAAATATTCCAAATATTCGAAAGTTGTATCGTCTAAGTTAAATTTGTTCCTTTTCTTCAATTGAAAATCAAATTAATAAGAAGAATGAGAAACCGTAACTATTACCTTTTTCATTAAAAATCGAAATTCATTTGTGAAAAACACGTTTTTAACCTACAATTCGTATTCAACAATACCGGAATAATCTTCGGAGATTTATTGTAATTAAAATAGGTATTAATAATATATAGCTATATGCGTCATATATATTTTATGCCACCTAATATAACAATATTTCATAGCGACATTAGTAGCTTGAACGCACGCGGCATGCTGAATTTAAAAAATAGGGTCTAATTAAATCCATCCTGGCTCCGGTTTTTGTACTTTTTTTTATTTTATAAATTTCTATATACTTTTTATTTTGTTTCATATAGTTTTTAATTCTTTTATATTTTCTATATTTTATATTATTGATTTTTTATGTTTCATTATTTTTATTTTTGAATATCAATTTTTTATTTATTTATTATTTATTTATTTTATATATTTTTTTAAATATTTTTTACTTTTTATATATTTTGTATTTATTGTGAGCGAGAGCACTAACCTTGAGCTGCCAATATACTGCTACCAAAGTTCTAGTAAAACTGGCCATTGGAGTTGCCATCTGTTATCATCAAAGTGGCCACTTGAAATAGATAACCGTTTAGCGTTAACAGACGACCACTCTATGGCCATTTCACAAAAAAGTACTACCAATTTACAAAAAGAAGAAAAAGAATCCAATTGTGAGACATTGTTTTGTGTTTCTTTCCGCAGAGTGCGCAGAGGTGTAAGACGTCGGAGCGTGTTCTGCGCAAGGTGGCGGTGAGCGTTCTGCGCAAGGCGTCTGCGCGAGGGGACGCTGCGCGCGTGGAAGAGCTGCTGGGCGCGCTGCCTTGGTCTGCGCGAGCGCTTCGCGGCGTGTTGAAGCGCGTGACGGAGCCTGCGGTGGCGAAGGGTTTCGAACGCGGGGCCGCGAGATTCTACAACGAAGGCGGCGGCGCAGCGAAGGCGCTGTTGGCGGCAGCCAAAGTAAGTACAAAACGCAAGTCGAGAAAACGAGTCTTTGCTTCGAGGAAAAATCACAAACGGAAACACTGTGTTTATTAGTCGCAGTAAATTACTTTCTTGTCCTCAACGTGGTCATTCGCAGTTTGTAACAGCTCTCTTGACAATAAATTATCGATTGATTTAATCCATTATTGTCAGTCTAACTGGCTTCACGTTGGTACATAACCTGTACTCATCTTCACCAGTGTCCGTAAGAGTAAAATAATATTTGTACCTCGCGTTATGTTGGCAGGACATTCGAATTTCTGAAAACTTAAATCCGTCTCCAACCTCTGACGTCAATTCAATTCATGTGCTCTTGTGGTGCTCCTGTTCTGTTCTCTGTCCGTCGAGCGCGTTCAATAAACGTCATCTCGTGTCTTTGCTTTTGTAGTGTTACTAACTTGTATTTCTTTAAATCATATCAAAAGATAATTTTTCAAAAATGACCCGCATTCGATTAAGAACTTAAAGACAAACTGAAAAAAAGTTAAATTGTCCATCTTCATCTGCATAGTTATATAATGTAAGTGCTTAAAAGAGACCAATTGAACCATGTCTTAGTTGAAATACATAAAAAAATATTCCACTAATCACATAATAATACACTTAAAAACAAACATAAAACATTCAGTTTGACTTGAGTTTTCGCTCAATATCTTTTGTTTTGTTTTTTCACTTTAATGATGATACCATTGTGAAACGTCGTGATAATTCGTAATAAACAAGTTTTAAATTGTTCTATGTTTCTCTTTAAGTCTATTTTTATGTGATTAGTGGAATCTTTTTTATGTATTTCCACGAAGGTCTGCTTTAATTAGACGTTTTTAAACACTTACATGAAAAAAAAGATAACTGTTTCAAATTATTGTATCATACTAAAAAGAAGTACAAAAAATTGTAACAATTTTATGATCTTAAGTTGATGAAACAAAATCTAGTTGAATACATAAAGTAAAAGAGTCGCAGAGTTCAAACTCGATTCTTACAAATAAATGTTCTGCGCGATGTCAGAAATGANTCTTTACAAATAAAATGTTCTGCGCGATGTCAGAGAAATGACGAAACGAGTCAAAGGTCAATGAACTGGTGAGATACAAAATCACATTTAAATCCATTAAAGTCTTCTCTCCAATACGAAGAACGAAATTTAAACGGTTAGTACAACCGTATGTAATTTCGTTTTCGATTCTTCTATTAACTTTAATGTGATCCAGTAGAAATTGTTGACCACATGTTTGAATACGGATATGGTATCTAATGAATTATGTACATAAACATGCATACATGTGTGTGTGTACTAATGTCACGTTATCAGGAATTGAAATATGAAGTTGTCATGAAGACACATAGCAACCAGCGCACCTAGCGCATTAGATTGAGGACGCGCGGTCGGAGGGAATAGGTCAGTAGGGCATGACGTCAAGAAGCTAATCATATATAAAGGGACAGAGAGTGGAGGCAGAGAGCAGACACAGAGTGGAGTAGACTTAAATGTGTCTCTATGACTGACCCTTCTGCCTTCCAACCCTCATTCGACCCCTTTTCCCCCACTCCCTCCACGTCGCATCCAACCCCCGTAGCTAATCAGTCTTCGTTTCTTGCAGTTTGAAATAATTTTCCTTTCTTCATTTCTAATATTTCTCAAATTCATTACGTCCTGGAAGTCAAAATTTTATTGGTCCCTGAGGGTCTCCGGAACCTACGTACAACTGTGGAAATAGTAGGAAGTAGTTGGATTTATACATGATAATACATTTATTGTCAAAAAAACTGTACAAACTGCGTATTACGACATGAAGGACAATTAACTAATTTACTCTAGAGTAGAAATTGTAGTTGAAATTCTTTTTTCCTTCGACGCAAGAGTGAGCACCACGATTAATCGAGGTTCTACTGTATCTGGAGTTTACGCATACGATGAATCGTGACATGTGCTCTTGAGAACTACTCCGTCTCAAACAAAAATGTTGAATTTTGAGGTTATATCCGTCAGATTTGTATGGTATCTTGAGTTTGTGTCACAATAAATACAGCCAACATCGCACTTTTATTAAGTCATCTGTGCAACCAGAAATGAACAAACATATAATTTTATCCCAAAACATTATATTGTTTTGGATCTTTATTAGTCGTGTAAACATTAGTTGGCTACAACATAATGTTTTCGGATGAGTAATACGTTTTGCGATCAGGAGGTTCAAATATGGTTTTACAGAGAGCCCTGATGAAGACTTAATATTAGTCGAAATATTGGCGACCCTGATGAGCGATGTAATTATTTCCACCTAAACTCAAGATATCATATCGTATTATTTATCATGATTTCCCCAAATCAGAATTTCATCAATTTTATCTCCCAAAATGTCCATGACCTGTCATTAGTTTTACAACACCCCTTTTGATAATAATAATAATAATAATAATAATAATAATAATAACGAGTTTATTGTCAAAAAACAGTTACAAATTGCGTAGGAGCACGTGGAGGGCAGTAATATAATTTATTCCCCGGAAGCAAACAAGGGACCATCCCATCAATTCCGATCAAGGGCCCTAAGACACAGGCGGATTTAAAATTCAGCTCACTTCTAGGATCCAGGCCTCAACTTCCAGACTGACTTACAGGCATACTCAGCCTACTGTAAAATGTGTACTGGGTCAAACGAAGTGCTGACCATATCTCCTCCTCCTCCTCCTAGTACCGAGTCCAAGAAATTGTGGAGCTCTTACCCTCCGGCGAACCCCTTGGGCACCTTCGGGGTCTGTTGAGGGATAGTTTGACTCGACACTTCTAAGATAAGAATAAAAATAATTCTGTACATGTACGTGAACCATTGTTTCGTCCCGCAGGCTGGTCGTGTGCGGACAGTGCTTGCGCTCTTGACCGCAGGAGTTTCTCCTGACTGTACCGCGCCCACGACCGGAAGGCACACTCAACCCCACGGTGAACGTGCTCTACACCTCGCAGTCGCCTTCGGTCACGTGACCACTGCCGCGGCGCTCCTGGCGGCGGGCGCCGACATCCACGCGTCCGCCGAAGGCCAACAGCCGCTGCATCTCGCGGCGCGAAACGGTCACACGGCGTGCGCGCGTCTGCTGTTGGACGCCGGGGCGTCTGCGGAGATCCCGTGCCGACGAGGGTGGACGGCGCAACACCACGCGGCTGCCAGAGGCTACGTGGAGTGTTTGCAGCTGTTGTTGGAGCGAGGGGCCAAAGTAGACGCGTTGGGGCGTTGGGCGGACACTCCGTTGTTGCTGGCGGCTGGGGGATACCCCGACGCGCAAGTGCTGTACGGGATCCGAGGTCACGACTCGGAAGAGGCAGAGGATCACGTGGGTTGTGTGACGTTGTTGCTGAAGCGAGGGGCTGACGTGAATGCGACTAGCGTCGGTGGATATCCTCCTCTGAGAGCAGCGGTGGAGAATCAGAACGCGGCCATCGTGCGTTGTCTGATCATCGCGGGTGCAGACGTCACGATCGAAGATCGNGCGGCCGGTGGCGGCGGCGGCGGCGGCGGCGGCGGCGGCGTCGAAGGTTCGGCGAAGTCCTGGTGCGCCGAAGTCCTGGTGAACGCAGGGGGGCTGCGCGTGGACGCCAAGAGTAGCTGTGGAATGACGCCGCTGCACATTGCGGCGCAGAGGCGAGACATAAACACTGTGCGGATGTTGCTGCGTCTGAAGGCGGACGTGTCATGCGCAGACGCCTTGGGACACACGCCGCTGCACTTCGCGGCCGCTTCGGGTCACGCGCGTGTCGTGCAGGAGCTGGTGTGGGCGGGGGGTGACGTCAGAGCCAAAGCGGAGAACGAAGAGACTCCGTTACATCACGCGTGCTCTCCGGGCGCCATCTTGGCTCTGGTGCGCGGCGGAGGGAGTGTCAATGCGAAGGCTGAGGATGGACGCACGCCGATGCACTTCGTAGCCACATTGGCCTCCAGCAGCCTCAGTCTCCTGTGTCTGGAACAACTGTATCTGCTGGGAGCGAACATGGAGGTGAGTTACAACATGTCTCTATGATTCCTCTTTACGACGACCAACTGATTTACCCCACTTGTGTACTACTGGTTTTGTATCATCAGGTAGATAAAATATTACAGAGTGTTTGCATAAGGATCACGCTTCCTAGCGTATGCATCAAGTTGATGACGATGACCACGTAACGCACATGGGGAAAACCTGTGCGTAATCGATGCATCCTTTTTTTGAAAGCGCAGACGAGTAAACTGTACTGTGCGTAAACCAGCACGTGCTCATACGGCAAACACAATCAACAAGTTTCTCGTATATCCTCTTAGATATCAACATAACCTCAAATCTGGGTCAGAATCCCTCATTACCTCTCTCGCCAGCGTACCATTAACCTCATACACAAACAGAGGCGTGTAACGTAACTACGCTAGGAACGATAGAGTGTACCACTAACATCTGAGCATTTTTCGCAGAAGTAACTCGCAAGCGGATAACTCGGAGGTACGCGATGCAAAAACTAACCTTAAACTTAGCTAAAGATAAACGATCAGAATAAACGACCAGAGTTATGAATTTTCATCAAATATCTAAACGTGTATTTTTAATATGTGGTTATGTTATTTCTTAAGTACTTTTAGAATATAAAGAAGAACAAATTAGTCTGCTATAATGAATCTGTGTCTACCGAGGGTTAATCTCTTTATCTACATGTCCGCGCAAGTTGTCATACGGAGGCAACCGTAAATTCTGACAGTGTTGTCTACAGCGGAGATGAAACGGCGGTTTCTATACGTATAATATCGCATTTAATACAGTCAAGTCCATATGAAACTCATATCGGATGAGAGAAAATGACCGCTAGCCTCGAACCAATCAGAGCGATTAGGATCGCTGGTCCTTCTTTCTTTTCTATTTCTCCTAGCGATGTAAACACCAGTGACATCCGGAGTCTGTGAGCGCATTATTTCTCATACAACCCAAAATTACAATGCACAGCGTTTCATTGACTATGTTACGCAACGTGGTCGAAAGACTCCAGACTGTATGATGGGAAGAGGCTGCGCGTAGCGGTTTGCGAGGGCTATGAGAAATTCCGTATTATATTTCCTGTCCCGACAATTCTCTCTTGAATTTAGGACTCTGTCAGAGGTCTCGGACATCTTTTTTAATAATAAATTTAATGTCAAAAAAAGTAATTACAACTTTGTGTGACCAAGTGGAGGACAATAAACNCGGACATCTTTTTTAATAATAAATTTAATGTCAAAAAAAGTAATTACAACTTTGTGTGACCAAGTGGAGGACAATAAACTAAGGTACTCTCCGGAACCATCCCATTAAGTCCGTTCAAGGGTCCTAAGGCAGAGGCTTATTTAACACTTCAGTACACTCCTAACAATAAAAATATTTCTGTACATGTGATAAAATTAACATTTAAGACAAATTTATATTTAATACAACGCAAAAAATGTATTTCAGAAGTACGTACTAAAGGGCATTTTCAATGGCCTTCTATACGAATCGCTGCCTCTTCTGTACACACAAGGCTGACGAACTAAGCGACGCGAAAGGGAAATTGGATAAGACAGAATGACTGGACGTAATTAATTTGTCCGACGATTCAGTAGGTCTTGGTTTCCCCTCAAGTTTTTAGTGAAGTGGTGGGGGAGGTGGCGCAATCGAGAGCGCTCCTCTATTATCAAAATACATATTTTGTTTCAAAAGTTAATAAATTGTAACTAATAAATAAGTAAATTCGAGACGTCGCTGACGGTTCTCTATTCTTCAGAACTCTAATTCCTCTCTAATGCTCCCGCAGGTCGTGGATAAACACGGATGGACACCCCTGCACTGCGCGGTGGTCGCCAACCGTCTCCACTCCATGCGCTGGTTGGTGGCGCATGGCGTGTGTCTCGCTGCACCAGCCAAGGACGGCGCCACCCCCCTCCACGTGGCGTCTACGTGGGGTGACGCGCCAATGGTGAAGGCGCTGCTCGCGCTCAAGGCGCCAATCGACGCGGAGGATCTGCACGGGAGGACGGCGCTCCACGCGGCCGCAGAGGGAACTAGCGAAGACACGGTGCGCGCTCTGTTGGAAGGAGGAGCCACGCGTGGCGTGAAGGACATGATGAGACGCACCCCGGCGCAGCTGGCCACGGACCCCAGGATCTGGAGACTTCTCGAATTCTGGGCATTGGCTGGGTAGTGACACGGTGCAAGGAAAAGTAGTGTCTAGATACCTTAATTCAAGGGCGGGAATCTCAGGCGAAATTTCTCATATTTCCAGAAAATACAACGCGCAATTTCTCATTCGTTTAGGGGCAATAGGCTGTACTTGGTCACATTATTGTGTCTCCCTCTTTTTCTCCTTTCTTTGCAATTGAGGCGAGTATAGATTAGCAGACGGCACCAAAGGGGTTATGAGAATTTGCGCATAGTAAATCTAGCATTTACGAGAAATCACGCATTCTAAAAATGTGGGCACTGCTGACGGTTCTTTCTTGAATTAAGGACTCTAAAAGTGCCAGCCGTACATATAAATAGGTTTTCTTACTTTTTTCATCTGCTTTTATAATTTCGAAGCCGAAGACTGTAGATATTAATCATTTCTATGAAACTGATGAGAAAATTATTTTTATACGTCTCTTGTTCGTAGCAGTAATACAAGAAACGGTTGAGTGGAAGTATGTTTAAAAGAAATTTATTGTCATATTATTATTGTTCGAACAATTAAAATAAATTGTGTGTATTAAACTGATCAGAAGAACACGTTTAAATGTCCGCTCCAAAAATAGCGTACGTGCAATATCTTCCAAAGCCGTGACATTTATTGTTGCATTTAATTATTTTTCTTATGTTTATGTCTGTGAACTATTTATTGATACTCTCACATCGCTCTTATTTGTTGTAATATCTCTGCGTCGGCTTATTTCAAGGAGAAATGCAGTAAACTTTTCAATTCACCAGCGCCATTTTTATTCCTTGTACATCTGGCTCCCCAGATAAGGTTAGGTTAGGTTAGAAGGCAAAATTCTTAAACCTATTACATTTTGGACGATATTCGCATCTAATAGTTATGTTTTCTATGAAATGTTCATTTTGTAAAAAGCTATTTATTTTAGAAAATAAATACAATTTTTGTTAAAACCACTTTCATTTTACTTTCCTTAAGGTTTCTGAGTGTAAATACGTTTACTCCAAGTCATGTAACTTCGCAATATGGCTGCCTAACACAAATCGCAAACTTCTACGTATTAAACTTATATCCAAATAAATATTAATAGTAGTTACAAAAGCGGCTATATGGTCTATAGATATACAAGTTAATAAGACAACAAATAAAAAACACAAGGTAATATTCGTTCCACACGTTCGACGCAGAAAGAACAGAACAGCACGCGAATTGAATTGGTGTAAAATTAGACTGACATGAAATAAATTAATAATTTATTGTCCAGAGAGCTGTTACGAACTACCCATGACCACGGTAGGGACAATAAAGTAATTTACTGCGACTAATATACAATAAAATAATAAACGCAATGCGTTTCAGTTCTTGTTCCTTTCGTCTTAAATTAAATTTTCTCGAAGCAAAGAAACATGACATCGTCCAGGTGCAAACTGACCTAACCTCACTATCCTACCTGACTTCTTCATCAACTACCGATCCACCTGCAGTAGAACGCCGATCATCCAAATGGATGGGTCAAAATAAAATTACTTGTATATTTAATTATTGAACAATAAACTATTGTTATTTTTATTAATGTAATAAGCAAACTGTAACCATTACAGACCTATTATATCATTAAATTGCTTTTTTTACCTCTTTACTAGCTGAGCACCCGCGCCGTTGCTCGCGTGAATTTTGTAATATGTCTAAGTCTATTCTTTCTCACTTAGATATCCAGTGAAAATGTTTTCCATTAATGGTGGAGGTTTGATAGTATTGGTGTGTATCAATCCCTCATTTTCACTTATGTAATTGAGAAAAAGTTTTTGGAAAACTCAAATTTCCCATTTCACCCCCTTAGGGGCGAATTTTCGTAAAGCCATTTCTTACCTGACATTTTCGATAATTTTTCACGTCACGCTCCTCCCAACCCCCACCTTTAGTGGTGTCGTGTATAAGGTATATAATGTAACCTGATGTCATTAGAAAAACGATTATTCATCTCGGACACGAAAACCGTGGTTTCCACCCTAACCTTATTTTTGCGACTTGCATTCGCACTCAAGCTCCAAGGATCTTTCCTTAAACGTAACGGCATTGGTAGGTTAAAAATTTTATGAACCCTAATACTATGGATACGATGCAATGCTCATATTTTTATATTTATTTGCGATAACCTAACCTCAAAAGTGATGACGTCGAGGCAGAGAGCCGTTAATTAGGGCCCTATAGAGGGGAGCGTACGCAAGACCCCAGTTTTGTGTGACACTGACAGTTCGACGTGTCAAGTACACTGACCGTCTGCGTCGCGTTTCGTGTAATTTGTTTATTATTGCAAATTCCTTCAATGTGTTGATAGTTTCATTGAAGTAAGGGATCGCCATTTTAATATCAGGTCTTTTATGGGGCAAAAGTTTGATATTAAATAAAACGAAAATACAATAAACTTGGTTGATTTACCTAACTCCAATTATACAAATGCAAAATGTATATTGACTATGAATAAAACACTTAGTTTAAACTCTTAGATCTTTTCTATTTATATTACCATTAAAATGAAGAACACAAAAGCATTTATTCTTGCATTGTACATAGAAAGTGACAATGTCAAAGGAACATTAGGAAATAATAATATAGTTTATTCCAGAGCTGGAATTGATTTCCTGTTAATGGGATATAATATTCACAATATTATGAAAATCCAAGTCGTTTGTCTGGAATCATAAGTGACTATTCTTTAAATTATTTAAAATTAAACTAGCAATGTGCAATGTTTATTACACACTGAATGCATCACTATGGAACAAAAAATGGCGGCTACGTATGCCTGTCTTTATAGAGCTCAATTCTAATACATTGGAAAAATGGGTGCTAACGTTCAATAAGGTAATGTAGAGATATTACCCACTTTATTAGACAGTTAAGAAACTTTATAAAATTAAATGATTGAAATACTGTTCTAAGAGATAAGTTGCTCCATTGTAACTCCTTAAAAGCTAAACGGAGTGGAGTGGAAATATCGCTCCATGCGTGAATAAACATGTTCTTCAATGCGTTAAAATGTGACGATATATTCAAAATATCTCAAGTGTCGAGGGAAGATGAAAAATGGTTTTTGTATTTATTTAACTTCGACGACATGTTGATTTATGGAGGACATTGTTGTTGACATTGTTTCTGAGCCCTTCATATTTTAAGAATTACTTGGTGTAATTCCTTTTTAAGGTTCCTTCCACCAAACTTTATTAGCTCTGGGGAAATATTGTCTGAGCCAGCTGCTTTGTTTTGCTTTAAATTATTAATGATATAACCAACTTCATCAAATGTTTTTTGTGGGGCTCCACGGCTCACCGACATCAAAGGTCATCGGAGCCCCAAAAACCTGCACAGGCAGGGAAAATGCAGCCACGCACTAGGGAGAGCCAACACGACTCCCCCCGCGCGCGGGACCCACCGCATGACCAACCACATCCACCAAAACCCCCCCTGAACCACAACATACCAAAACACATCTCAAAACATTGAGGACAAAGAATGAGGAAAATAAGAGATACCCTAGCCCTAATGGCGTCGGGATCGAAAAGAACAAGAGGCGACCAAGGAAGGTCAGGTCTTCGACATCGCCCTCAAGTTTTGACTCATCGTGTACGACAATTTTTTCTTTAATATTATCAGGAGGTTGAATATCTCCTTAAAGATGGAGAGTCCTCCATCTCTCTAATATTTGTTCATCCTGGGTCAATTTTTCGCCCTATCGTGTCTTTACATAGGCCTGGAGGATTATGGTACATCTTCAGTCCACCCATTTCCTTAACTCGGTACGTTTATCGTTTGCTTCTATAGCTCTTACTTTATCATTTATCCAATTTTTCTTCTTCTTTTGACGCATTTTGTTGGCTTTCATTCTTAGTACTTGATATTTCGCATAAGCGGTCCTGGTTCTTGTTTGTAGCATACTATTGTTTGCTTTATTTTTGGAGGACTCAGGAACTCCCACTACAATGGAATGAAGCTATTATATTTCCTGTATTTAAAAAGGGTAACAGGTATGAATGTAAGAACTAGAGACCCATAAAACTTCTAAATATAGCTCATAAAATCTTTGCTATTATTCTGAATAATAGGCTGACTGTACTAGTGGAAAACAAATTAATCGACACTCAGGCCGGATTCTGCCAGAATAGATGCACTATTGATAACATATTCCTGACCAGACAGATATACGAGAAATGTCACGAATATGGTATTGAGTTACATAACATGTTCGTTGACTATGCACAAGCTTTTGATTCCGTGCTCAGAGATAAAATCATGCAAACCCTCGCTGACTACGAGATCCCAGGGAAACTCAGTAACTTAATAAATCTCACACTAAGTAACACCAGTAAGCTAGAATTAGAATCAATAATCAACAAAGTGATGAGTTCAATGTTGAGTTTGGGGTCAAGCAAGGGGTCGACTGTTTCGGCGAATCTGTTTTGTGTAATAATTGACATAATCCTGGTCCAATTAGATCTCAGAGATAACATTTCCACTCGATTAAAACAAAGTATGCCTTATGGTCATGATTTATTACTAATCGCCAGAACAAGAACAACATTAGAAAATGTCTTCTTTGAGCTCAAGGTAAATACCTTACAATATGGACTATCCATCAACACGCATAAAACAAGTATATGAGGTGTAATGCAGTGGTTCTGAATTTTACAGATAGCACAATTGATGATGTGGTATGTCAAGAAATAAACTCATACAAACACCTTAGCTCTATTGTAAACGGAGACAATTCAATTGAAGAAGAAATTAAAGAAAGAGTAGTAGCTGTAAACAGGGCATTCTTTTCTCTTAAAGCATATTTTTTAAACAAACTTCTCTCTAAAAGTGCCAAATTAAAACTATATACAGCGGTAAAAAGGCAAGTAGTTACACACGCAGCCGAAACATTTACTCTCAAAGCAAATGACATCCAAAGGCTGATGATATTTGAGGGGAAGATTTTGCGAAGAATATACGGCCCAATAAAATTAGAAGATGGCACCTGGAGAATAAGAAATAATAGAGAAATGGATGAAATAATTAATCTAGAAACAATAAATTTTATAAAGTTACTGTGACTTAGCTGTTTTGTGCATCTACACAGAGGATATGAACAAATGAAGAAAATCTTCGACTCTGGTTCTCTACTTTTATCCACCAAAAAGAGAGAGGAAGACCAAAAAACAGGTCGAGAGATGGTGTGTTGAAATATATCAGCAACATGAAAATAAAGAATGGACCACTAAAATAATGAAAAGAGAGGAATGGAAGGCTGTGATAGAGCAGGCCAAAACGTTCTACAAAGGAATGTTCTAGTGCCTTAGAAGAAGAAGATGAAGAAAAAGATAGTGAAGAAGATGAAGAACATGATGATGAAGAAGATGAAGTTGACATTGTTTACATTGAAATGGTGTCTATTTAAGAATTGAAGAGTGGTGTATTGTCAATAAAGGCATACAATGTCAATAAAACTGTATTGCTCTAAAAATCACTGCAGGGATTGAGAAAATAGTCACGCACTATTTTATACTGGTCATAGATTTATTTCCACATAATAAGCAAAGAATAATAGTATCATTGCTAGTGAAAATACCTATTTTGTTTTAGGGATTACTAAATAAGTCTGAAGATTATAAAGGTTGTCTTTCGTACAAAGGATATATCTAATTATTACATTTCGTAAACTATCAGAGTAATTGAACGAGTAAAAAGGAACAAAAACACTCGTTGTCCTATACTTTATACCAAGATCTACTCGATCTGATTATCGTTCATCTAAGACCTTTTCATATCAACTAATATCAACGAAAGCGCGTCCACTTTTTGGGGATGTCTGTAGCGCATTCTCCTGGTTGGAAACCAAACTACTTCGCAGGAGGATTTACGCCGTCGTGAGGTAATCAAGTAAAAACAAATTATAACAATAAACATAACAACACGACAAATGAACATGATATAAACAGAAATAAAACAAAATATTTTAAAAAACAGCAGAAATACAAACATGTCATAGTATTGTATTGTATAAACCAGGTAGCTTTTTAGGGTCTGTGCATAGATTCAAACTCCCGGGTGTATTTTTTTATAAGTATCATATCTGATATGCAACGTTTGTAATAATTGACTTCTTTGTCCTATTGTTACAAACCAAACGTTTGTAAGGAGGTTATTATTTATTACTATTGTTAATTGTTTAATTATTGTTATAAATTATATTCATTATTATAAACATTTGTATTTGTGTATAATTATGTAGCGTCTTTAAAGACATTCATTCAAAATAGGTGCTCTTCGAGCTATAAGTTCCATGATGACGTAATCGATACCTATCGATACTCAACTTCGATGCAATCAATGTACTCGATAGTATCTATACTGTGTATACTCCATGAACCAGATAATCATGAACGTACCCATTAAGTACGCTCCATGAATCGCCTTTCCTGAACATACCCTACGTGTATGTTCTGTGACACGGCTATATATACAGCTGTATTTAACCACTCGACATCCATTCCGTCGTCGTGAGTCCCGTGCGTAGGGACATGTATCGTCGTAGATGTTAAAACTTACTACTGTTGTGCTATTATCGTATAGTGTAAAAGGATTTTTTGGACCATGATTTCCATAATGAAATCATCCAACTGTTGTGTTAATGTGCCGTACAGTGCAACGTACGCAGTTACGCAACTACGAGCATAAAATGCTCATATTACGTTTTGAGTTTCAGCAGAATGTTAAACAAGCAACACTGCTGATTTGGTGCGACCTCAGCCTCCAGCCATAAGCAGCCGGAACTTCGAGTCGACCAGCCAAACCAATCAACCACTTCGCAGATGACCAGGTCGGAAGCAACCGTGGCAGCGAGGTGAAGGCTATTCGAAGCCAAGACTCCCACATCAAGATCGCTAGATCTTATGCAAATATTATTATTCCTCGAAAGTGGGGACCATATCGGGAAACCTTCCCGATGGATTCAAAATCCTGCATCCATTCAAGGTTCTATGTCTACCAATTCTATTATGTTCAAGCAGGTACTTTGTAACTTATCAATTCGTTGATATTTGGGGGGTGTTCTTGAAAACTCAAGAACGGCGGGTTCTTTTTTTTATGTGGATATTGAAAGATCACACCTCAAATTTGTTAATGTCACTAGTAATTCTGTATTAATGGGGAAATAAGATATAAGGGGATTTTCATATGAACAGAGGTTCGTATATATGTAATCATTTAAAACTCTGTTGAACTTGTTCTTCACAGAGAGTTGGTCGCCCACAACGACCAACAACAATTTTGCTATTTTTCATGTCAAATTCGTCATGCAGCAATTGTAGATATAAGGAAATGTATATGTAAATATTGTAATACAATAAATGTGAATTTGTTTGAGCCGAAGCGTGTCTGCAAAAGAATCCTATCATTCAATAATCTCCCCCGCTTGTTGAAACACACAAGCTCCCTCTATATATTAATTGTGTTTTACGACGAATGGTTATTCGTTTGTAACACCAATATTAATGTATTTTCCAAATCCATCAAGTGATCATTATTAATGCAATGTGAGGTAACTACACTTTTTCCTACTGATTTTAAATTTCTTTTGTGTTCCTGGATTCTAGTTTTCAACTCTAATTTCTTTTTTGACCTACGTACCTATATATACATTTTATTTTGTATACTACGTTGTTAGTATTCCTACGATCTTTAACTTACAAACCCTTTCGTTATCAAATTATTCCTAATATTTTTAAATGTGGAAATCAATTTCATATTCTCAGGCTTAAGTAATCTATGAAGTGAAGGAGTTCTGGCCCTTGTTTTTCTCCGTTTTTCCTTCTGGTAGAGGCGGATTTATCATACAGGTTCTCTAGGCTTTGTCTAGGGGCGTGTCTATTGTAACAATAAATCGTGAATTTAGTGTTATTTCAATTCTTATGATTTTTAAACACTATACTCAGAATAATCTATAGTTCGATAATAACTTACATGTAATTTTTTGCTTAAAATTACAAACATATTGACATTCTATTAGTATTATAACTCGCAGCTAACTTTTTATCTTATCTAGGAATTTTTGCTGAATTTTTTGAATCCGCCTCTGCCTTAGGGCCCTTGATCGGAATTGATGGGATGGTCCCTTGACTGCTTCCGGAGAGTAAATTAGTTTATTCTCCTCCACGTGGTCATATGCAGTTTGTACTGTTTTTTGACAATAAATTTATTATTATTATTATAAACTTGTTATAAGGAGACGCTGCATAAATCATATTATCTAGCGGAGGTGGCGTTAATTGTTGCCTGAGTTGAAGGTGATACAACCTCTCTGTAATATTTTTATTAACAAATTCTGCATCACTACGTTGCACCAAATAAGCGAAAATGATTTTGCCTTCATTGTCACTTGTCTATTGTCGTTGGAAAAGTGCGGCGCGGGTAATGCCACTCACGTTCGTATTCTTCACATCACTTGCGACGCAACCCAAGGCCCTTCCCATGGCTCGGGGGATAGCATGCTTGCTTGCCACCTCGTCACTCCGGGTTCAATTCCCGGCGGGGGGCAGAAGAAAAGAAAAAAATATTTTTTTTTAGCCCTTCACTTCAATTTATATAGCTGTGACTACTGAAAAGCGCACCCTCCTATCTAGCAAGGGCTCTAATGACCTAGACGGTGGTGTGCCCTAAAGTCTCAATAAAAACGTATCTAGCAAAGATAAGAAATTATGACGATGTTATAAATGAACATATTATGTTGTGAAATTAATAATATCAACATCTATCTACCCCCTACTACTTCCTACTATTACAAACTCTTTACTATTACTAACCCCTGCACATGGACCAAGTTGTCGGTGAACCCAGCTAACCCACCCACTCACCCACAAACAATATCCCCTACCCACCTACCCACCTCC
>NNCF01134095.1:83962-95568 GCA_002313205.1 Laupala kohalensis | reverse complement strand
TTTTTAAATTTTTCTTTGTGAATTAGTTTGGTATATAAGGTGGATTATATTGGTATAAAATGTTTTGTGTGTCTCTTTTAGAGGAGAACAATTTAGCTGTGCTTTATGAGACAGAAGTAATATGGAGCGTGTTATAAACATTTTGTGTACCTATTGGAAGGTAGAGATGGAACGTAATTTTCTTCCTTTACAAAAGTCACATTGTATGATATTAGGAGATCTTGGGGGTCAGAAGTTAAGAGCAAGGCCATTTCTTATGCGACCAATCCATCGTCGAAGAAGTGATTGAAAAATGCGACTATTAGCGCTTTGGCGGTGATAAACAAAACTTTCAAGCTTCTTCTTTCCATCGGTATGTGGATTGTTCATATTAGATATATATCTTTAATAAAACTATAAGTCATTCAAATTGGGTCCATCTTTTAGAATAACTCAATATATAAATAAATAGTGAATATATTTTATTATCTTATACTAATGACATGAACTAGAAAATACGTAATATAAACAGGAAATATAGTTTCTGAGAATATAGTTTTTGCGTAGTGTTAAATTATTAAAAAATATATTTTCCCTCCCGAAATATAAAGTTCATTCTGAATTTTTAGTTTTATGATTACATTTTTAAATTGTAGTATTGTGTTAATTATTATTGGATTTATTGTTAAAATATAAGAAATGTTGAATAAAAACCAATAAATCAAAGGATGCAATGTTTTTTTAATCACCGTTAAAAATTAATGTTTGAAAATAATGCATGTTGCAACAAATGGCAAAATTATTATATCTTTATTTATATCTGAAAATCAGAAGGGTACTTTGTATATTTAAGAAGTTCACCGAGGGAGATCTCTTCTTTGTGGCAAGATGTTGTGGAGGAGGGGGAGAGGGGTGTAAAAAATTGCCCATTTTAGCATTTTGTATTTTATGTATGACCTCTATTTTCCGTGCAATACTTCGTAATGCCATTTAATGCTACCGTTCTTCGTTACCATATGTCACTAATAGTAAACATACTGCACTGCGTCTCCGTTCATCACACAAGTCAGAGATTTTTCACGTAAGGACGACTACATTCGCCCCGCCGTGTCTCCTGGCCAACCTCGGTAGGTGCTCACACTGACATCGCAGATGTAGAGCTATAACTAATTGTACATGTGGTTTTTAGACTTCTGTATATTTAAAATTAAAAAAAGAAGTATATTAAAGCAATTCGAGGAATGTATTGAATATATTCTTCATTTGTTTAATAAATATTAAAAATACATTCAATAAATATATTAAATTTATAGTTTAAATCAATGTAATGTAAGAAGTAAAACTATGACATTCTTGTAAAATAAAGCACATATTAATGCGGCGTCAATTCAGGAAGACAGAGACAATAAGGTTTGATGCGATAGTCGTCCATACAGTAACTTTGGTTCCTGTACATATTCAGGCGGTTTATATCTCCCACTACTCTCGAATTTTCTGTAGCTAAATGAATGCGTACTGTGCCTTCGAAAACCCCGTATCCTGGGATTGTCTTTATCACCACAACAACGTCGTGTTTCCCTTTTGAAAACTTCCTTCTCTTCAGCGTTCCATCAGGATCTTGTACTTGAGCTCGTTCTACTTTGTGGAGGGTAAGTGATGAGCACTGAGGGAATGGTTGAACAATTACATTGATGTGGTTCAACAAAACTTGTGCCATCCTGCAAGCAAAATAATTCCAATTAATTTTTTGTCGAATACGTCTGTTTGGAATTTTACTTTATACTCGAATCAATCACGTGCTCTCGAATTTAGTAGTCAACATAAAATGAACCATGAGACTCAAAAGGAATCTAACATCGTGCATTTATTTTTATTTATTTACATAACTTAGTGGGAAATTATAATTTTAAATGAATGAAAATACTTCTCTTAAGGTGAAAGCAAAGAAACGAAATATTTTTAACGTAGCGCTGACGAAGGTGTGTTTCGAAATTTATTTTCTTGTACTTTCATGTTTGCGTCGTCTCACAAGTACGAGTTTATTTTTTCAAAATAATAATTGTCAACATGTAACGTGGAATAAACACGTAAACAGATAGAGTGCTAATAAATTTACTGTTACAACTTTCGTGGTCCACGTTGTGAGATTTGAATAATTCGCTAATTAATTAACAAATTTAATCATTCTGTTGCGGAATTTTGACGGTCGAAGAGTTGAAAAATTTGAACGGAGGACGGTTGGGAACGACAACCGTGATCGCGGACGGTCGGTGGCCAGGCGGCATCGGGGGATTTCTTTGACATCAATTAAAATTTATGGTCCTTTAGAAATCGAAGCGAGCAAGAGGACGGGGGAGGAGGTCCCACCCATCCTAAGGAACACCATGTGGTCGCCGGGCGAGAACATGCCCGAACTTGTTCGAAAGAACGTTGGAAATTTAAACGTTTTTTGAGAATCTTCTAGAAAGCCCTTTAAACGTTCCAATGAGAACCAAGGCGTAAGAGGGGGAAATCATTTTGGTATTGGGAGCTTTCGGCCACGTGACATTCAAAATTTTGGAAATTTTGGGGAAAAAGAAGGGATGAAGCCCATTTAAAGAAGACACAGAGATTTTTCGTCCTCATTCGTTTCTCACATCGAAGTTTACTCACTCATTGGTTTCTGACATCGAAGTTCTCATAGAGCTCTCACTCATTCGTGTCTCAGATGGAAGTTTTTTCGTTTCTGACATCGAAGTTTTAGCTCATGTCGCTTATATCACGCAGATCTAGATTTTTCGGACGTAGTTCGTCCGTTCTCAGATATTTCTGACATTGAAGTTCTCATATCGCGCAGATCTCACATCTAGTAGATATTTCTGATATCTCTCAGATCACGCAATTTTTCGGTGGAGTTGACGTAGTTCGCTCACGTCTAACTTAGATTCTTTTGGCGATGTGCAAATGCTCAGGCGTCAAATAACAAACATTTCGCATATCGAACGAGATTGTTGGACGAGCTCAGGCGGTAGCGTCCTCGCATCAAAGTTCGCTCAAAAGTTGACGCTGCTGACGCATCCATTTTGGAGGCTGTTAGCGGAAAGCTGACGGCTCTCGCGAACTATTGAGGGATGATCTCCGGGAGGACCTCTTGGCGGCGGTCGTTGGCATCTTGAAGGTATGGTGCGGCTGGCGGTGATTGTATCACACGACACCGTATTTTGCGCTTGCGCGTCCTGGCAAGGATAAAGTAAAAGTGGCACGAACTTTAAAGAACTTAGTGCCCAGAGTGACTGAAACTTTAGATGAATCCTGCCACGAATAGAGTCAGTGTTTGGATTGATTAAGAAACAATTAAAGATATTTTTGTTAATCAAGTTAAATTCAGTGTAATTTGAGTATTAATTTGTGTTGGGTCTTTTTGGGGGAATTTCTTACTGCGTTTTAATAATAATCATGTCACTTTGGCATTGATATAATAGTTCAATGGTTTTAATTTGTGTTGTGTCTTTTTGGGGGAATTTCTAATTGTGTTTTAATAATAAGAATGTCACTTTGGCATTGAAGGGACTGTTCAAGAACGAAGATTTATTTGTTGTATCTTTTGGGGGTGATTTGTTTGAGTGAGGAATGTCTCCAGTCATTAAAATAGCTTTATTAATGGATTTATTTGCCTTGCGTTTTCCTTAATTGGAACCTTTGCATGGTCCTTTTTCCTTCAGATACAAATCGAACCCTTTTTAGTATTGTGGAACCCTGAGAAGAGCTAGCCGGGGCATTCACTTGTAACTATTCAAAATTATTTTCTTATTATTAATTATTAACTTTTAAACCCCGTTCTGCCACAACGTTGAGGACAAACTATTTTACTCTCCGGAAAAAGCAAAGGACAATCCTTTCAATTCCGATCCCTAGGACAGTGGATTTATCATTTCTGCACCTCAGAGCAAAATCGAGGTATTCGCCCCCGAGGATAAGAAGAAAAGTTAATGCTAGTTATAGTTTATATTTAATAGAAAAGGTATGTAACAAATACGTACTGGTATAAAATTTCTAAATTGTTCGGAAAATGTTATAATGAAGTGCAACTAATTAAATTACTCAGAATTCGAGATAAACAATTAAAATTTTATTAATGAGACTGCCACACCTAGACCAGAGCCTAGAGTGTCTGTATATAAAATCCAACTCTGCTCGAAGAGAAAAACGGGCCAGGACGGGGCTATAGAGCTAATGTACACAACCGTACCAAGGTTGAGTACTGGTATTCATAGTTTTGCAATAAGTCTCATTTTTCATCGTTGTCGTTAAGCTCAAGTGCACGTAATCCCTTCGCTCAGCACTCTCCTTTTATTTCTAACCCGTACTTTGAAACAATTTCTCCATTCCGGTTAATTGGTCTACTTGTGTAGCACGGGCACCAAACCAACGGGATCCAAGCATCGCCACATGTTCGGTGCGGAGATATCTACAAAGACAATAAAACTATTAGGAGCAGTGCATACCTATGGAACGCGTTTCATAAGAACGAGCACACCGATGAAACCTCGTTTCATGAATCCCTACATCTTATCACAAATTTTACTTTAATTAACGCCAATATTTTTTGGCGAATTACAATAATTTTCTCGCGGGCAATCAGTGGTCCACAAACCACGGGTTAGCGTTCGCTGATTTAGTCAAAGAAATATTTTTCTCTAATCTCTAGTGGTATTTCCAAGGATACTTCTCAACCACTTCTTCTAGCATTATTCTAACTTCCGAACTTACTTTCTAGCATTATTAAGAAATGCCGTTTCCCACTAACGTGCAATAGAATTATCGTGCTGCATGAAACTCGGTGTGCACGTCCAAATGTATTTAAATGAGTTTGATTTCATGAAAGGAAGTTGTCCGTTTTAATTAAAGTTCGGTTTAGAACAAGTAATTCTTATTGGGATGTAATGCAGTAGGGGTACATAATTGAAAGTACACTAGTTAGCAAAAAAGTGTTTATTATAAAAATAACTTCAACATATTTGTATGTTTAGTAAGTGTACATATACATACAATTTTTTCATTTCCCAATCGTTCAACACATGCCATAAGATAAATTGTGTTTATGCGCACATATGTCTGTTTAAAATACCACAATGTTGGACGTCTCATAGTAATCACCTGCTCATAAATTTGCTATAGAAAAATCTTATTAATACCATCGTTTAAAACTGACTAAGCGACGTCCGTATAATACGATCTGTTTTAATGAAGTACTACTTTCAATCCGAATGCATATTCGAACATTAAGAACAATTATTTGTTCCGATATCGGAGAGAGTACACCGACGGGTAATGCATATGAACTAAGGAAAAGCTAAAAGAGCGACGAATTATTCAAGCTTTTTATTTAGCTTGTTAAACTATCAAATGTAAAAACACTTTCATACAAATCTTTGACTTACGAATGATTTTAATCATGAATTTTCTACCACATCACTAAAATTTCTCGTTAACACTGCGAGCTTTGACAAGTACCTCTCCCTTCTTCCACCAAGTTCAAACCCTAAAAGCACAGTCGTGTAACTTCACGAAAATAATGCAATAGGTTGCCTAACATTAACTCGTTGAAGATGGCGATTCAAGTAATATCTGAATAAATATTAATAGTAGTGACAAAAGCGACTTTTTGCTGTAAGAAATACAATTCAATAAGACAACAAATTAGAGATACAGGTAATATTTGTTCTACAACCTCGATATCTAAGACCAGAATAGTGCCACAAGAGCAAGTGGATTAAATTGACGGCCAATATAGGCATTAGATTTAAATTTCAAGAAATCTGAAAGTACTCCCAACATAATGCGAGGAACTCTAACGCCCTGGAGGCGGTGGTGGCGGTGACCTGCTGGCCGGATGGCGGCGGTGGCGGTGGCCATGCGCGGAGAGTTCTCTGCGCAGGCCGTTTGGTGGGGAAGGAGGGGCTCCTCCTTCGCTTGCTCTGCTTGAGCGTGCCCGGCACGACGTTGGCCGGGGCAGCCCGAGCTGACCCGATCGTTGCTGCGACGGCGGCAAATACAATTAGTGGTACGCATACCACATTATCTGATCGTCACAACTGGATAACAAGATGTTAATGGATGATGGCTTCACAAACATAAAAGAAATTGGATGGATCTCACCGTTGGGGTTTTTAATGGGGTTTTAGGGATCGTCAACGGCTTAGTCATTAGAGCCCTACCGTGGGTGGTAAATGACTTGTTTACGAATGAGGCAGCAACCACAGCAGCGGAAGATGTAACTCCCGGCGAATTCTTACGCGTTGATTGGATCTCGGTGGCGTGATGCAGTACGCGGCGTCAGGACACAACACACTGAGTTCGCAGATTCGAGGCGTATTTCTGTGCTCATGAACACGCAAATTGTCGACTTAGACTACTTATGGCCGCATATATTACTTTCTCCTTCAGCCAGGGAGTTAAAGGATGATGACCGTCATTCAACAGTTCCTTCGCATCGACTGAACATTCGTATGTTTACGGCAGAAATGAAAGACACTCCAACCGTTCCGACGGTGCTTAACGCACTTACAATATTATAGCGCTAACAATAAATCAAATATTGCGGTCTCTCTTAATCGCGGCTTCCTCCCACAACACGTGTCGGCAAGACTTTACTTGTTATTCCCTCGCGCAACTCAGCGAGAGAGAATTGTGTCCCTTCGCGTCCTCAGACGAGCGAAAGAACGCGTCGTATGAATCTCTGTCTGTTCTGCTCGAGTTCGTTGTAGCAACTCTACCAACCGAATTTATTCAAAGGGAACAAGCCTGACTGTTCTCTTATTGTCGGTTGTGTTTTCATAGCCTCTAATTGGTGGTCTTGTATATGTTCTGTAAGCTTCTTGTTCAACCGTCACTGCTCTCAACTGTTGCTTCCTAACGATAATTATAAACGACTTTCTTACGTTCTTGTTTCCACAGCAGTTCTAACCAACTCTCTGTGATAGTTGCAAAAGTAACTAACTGACTTATATTGCACTTTCTAGAAATATTGTAATATTCAAATTTTAATTACTCGTTTTATTAAACGAAAATTACAGTATGAAATGAATGATAAGTTACATGTCATTACTCTTATGGATGGAGACGATGTAAAAGCATTGACTACACTGTGTACATACCCTGTACCAACATCAAGCTAGTTAGACTGGCAATAAATAAATAAATAAATAATTTACCTGCCTATAACCACGGTGAAAACAATAAGCAAATTTACTGCTACTGCTTTACAATGAGCTAATAAACACAGTGCTTTCCCTTTCATGTTTCTTTTTCTCTGAGTAAAGTTCTATGGCTTAAAGTAAGTCTATAAAGGGGAGTATACGCACGACATCATTTTTGTGTCACACTGACAGATTGGTGTGTTAAGTACAATTGTTTGCGTCGCGCTTCTTAATATTTGCTTATTATTGCTAATTCCTAGCACTTAACTTCAAGATTTTGAGTGTTTCAATGAAAAAAGCGTTCATTTTCATATCACGGATTTGGGGAGCAAAAGTTAAATATTAAAAGATATAATTACTTTGAAACATAGATAAATAAACTAAGGTTATGTCCTTTAACTGCAATTAAAGAAATGCAAATGTATAGTGACTATGAATAAAACACTTGGTTTTAATTCTTTGATCATTTGTTTTTATACTACTACTAGCTGAGTGCCCAGAGCTAGTAGCTCGCGTAAATTCTGTAATATGTCTCCAATTTTATTTTTGCTCATATACTCATGTCCACTGAGAATGATATCCATTAATGTTGGAGGTTTGATAGTATTAGTTTGTACCCTCAATCCCTTACTTTCACTGATGTAATTTAAAAAAGTTTCTTATAAATCACTAAGGGGTGAATTTTTGTAATATCTTTTTAGCGGACATTTTTTGATAATTTTTGTGTGTGTCACGCTCTTCCCAACCCCCACCTCTAGGGTCGTCGGGCACCTCATGTGGTCTGAAGGGTACGTAATGTTATTAAAATACGATTCTTCTTCTCAGAATACACAATAACCATAGACTCAACCTTAATATCTGTATTTTTACGTCTCACCCTTTCTGCATTTTAATTATTTTATATTTCAATATTAGTTTTCAATTCTTTTTATCCGTAAGTCCATCCCCCCATAACCCAAGGGGTGCTAGTGGCGTGTTTGTTTCATGAGGCTGAGTCCAGACTTACGCGATACCAGGATTTCATTATCACCTCAGCGACGTTTAAAATTAGGGAATCGTCATAACCTCGTATATCATGTTAGATTTTTTTTCATTTTATCCCCTTTCCTAGGTGTGCTGGAGTTTATACTGACTTTGACGTCTTCGAGTGTCACTATCAATTTTAGCGGTTCCGAAAATTACGATATCAACACTAATATCGGTCACCATCGATTATTTTTACATTTCACTCCTTCTAACTCCCAATAAAAAAGGGTGATTATTCCTTATAGGGGTGAAAGGGTTATCTCTTCCCTAGGGATGAAAGGGTTATCTTACCCCCAGAGTGCTTGTAGTCTGGTAGTCAGATAGGCAATCATCCGTGTTTTAAGTTTGGTTGAGGAGATGCTGACATACGGAATATGATTGACCATATCACTAAGATAACACTAGAGGATAAAATTACAGAAAGAGAGATCGAAAGGTAACCAATGATGCCCAAAAGCTCAGGAATCAGATAAGGTTAGGTAACAATGCTATAGAAGAAATCCTGAGAAAGAGGCCAGAAGAATACAATCACGGATTTGAACAAGCTCATCTACGCTACCACTGCAACAATTCAGGACAATGTTTCGCCCACAGTAGCAAAGTCAAGCAAACCCAGAAGGCCATGGGCTGATGAACAACCTTGGAAAAAAAGAATTCAGAAGAAGATAAATGAACTCAGAAAAGAACTTTCACTTTTGGAAGTATTTCTGCAGCCTAACCTCAGTAACAAAATGACACGAAAGAAAGAATTGTATGAAAAGTACCAGATACGAAATCCCAAAGAGCACACAATTGTTAAGCAGCTAAAGCAAAGGGTAGCTGCTAAAGCATGTAGGATAAAACGGTATACGGAAAGGTCAACCCAATATAGACAAAACAAACAATTCGTGGAAAATAGGAGCATATTCTACAACAGTATTATAGGCAAAAAGTATTAGGTCAAATCTACGCCATCAGAACATGACATAGAAACCTATTGGAAGAGTATCTGGGAACAAGACGTTGCAAATAACTCAGCAGCCCCTTGGATTCAGCAGGAGTACGAGAGAATAGCTAACATCGATAGAATGGAATGGGAAGGCATAACCGAGGAGGAGTTGAAGGCAGCTATCGGCACGACCGCCAGCTGGAAGGCACCAGGTATGGATGGAATACCCAATTTCTGACTGAAAACACTGCATGGTACTCACACGGAAATAACATTAGCATACCACGAAATGATTACCGACAACCAAATCATCCCAGAGTGGCTGACAAAATGGAAGTCATACATGATACTAAGGACGAAAATACAGAACTAGCTGAAAACTTCAGACAGATTACGTGGTTAAATAATATGTCCAAACTCCTCACTAAGATAATATCTGAGAGATTATACCACCATCTAGCAAGAAATATCCTGTTCCCTGATGAACAAAAGGGGTGTGTCAAAAATACGTACGGATTTAAGGATCATTTACTCACAAGTCAAATGCTACAGAGAGACTGCAAGGAAAGGAAGAAAAATATGTTGCTAGACTGGATGGACTATATAAAAGCGTTTGATAAAGTCCCACATACTTGGATTATTGAAGCTTTGGACATTTACAGGACATCCGCTACCCTCCTTTCCTTTGTTAGCAAAACAAATGCTTGGAACACCGACTTGCATCTGATAGCAGACCCTAATAGCGGTAGCAGCACCATCGTCATTGAAAATATCAAAATAAAGAGCGGTATATACCAGGGAGATTCTTTGTCACCTCTTCTGTTCTGTATCGTTTTATTCCCCCTCAGCTTCATCTTCAATCGTACAAATACGGGATACGCATGCAAGCATGAGAAAGAAGTGGTCAGCCATCTTATGTATGTTGACGATCGGAAACTTATAGCAGAGGCAGATGAAGAATTTGCCGAACAGCTGGCGACAGTAAAACTTTTTAGTGACATCAAAATGAAAATCAGCCTTGATAAATGCGCAAAAGCCTCATTTTTTAGGGCAGACTGCAAACAAAGCGGAATATCGAAATAGATAGCGCAACAATTATCAAATCCTTAGACCAAACAGACGTCTATAAACACCTTGGCGTAGACGAACATGATGGAATCCAACATAAAGATGAAGGCCAAAGTGAAAAAGGAATACTTCCGAAGGACGAGAGAAGTCCTAAAAACAGACTTAACACTAAAAAATAAATACGCTAGCGGTTCCGGTAATCCAGTATGGCGTAGATACAATTAGGTGGACTCAGGTTGAAATAGGAAAGCTTGACTCTCAAACAAGGAAATTCCTTACAATGTACGGCGCACTCCATCCGCGAGTCGACATTTACCGGCTTTACATACCAAGAAAAGAAGGCGGTTGAGGACTCGTCAGCATTGAAGCCACCTGTACCATACCCAGAGAAGGACTCCGAAATTACCTGAAGTTGAAATAACAAGACAAGTATATGGGAATGGTTTATAGACAACTGCGGAGCTGTATCAAAACTATAGAAAACTATACAAAAGAAAAAATGATGCAGAGAACTGTAATCCAAGAAAACGTGAAACAAGGCAGGTGAAAAAGATAAAGCAACAACTAAAACAACAAATGAAAGAAGAGCGAATCTCCTGGTGGAAGTCCAAACCGCTGCACGGACAGATAGTAAAATACAAACTATAAATAGAACTCAGACGTGGGCATGGCTGTTTTACGCAAACCTCAAGGAAGAGACAGAGGTATTTATAACAGCCTCCCAAGACCAGAAAATTGCGACAAACTATATGAAGGCGAAGATAATGAAAACAGGCACTGATCAAAAATGCAGTCTTTGCCGGTCTTTCAATCAAACAATGCACCACATTGTATCAGGCCACCGCATTGTGACCAAGACGGCATATCTGGACTGGCACAACGCGGTAGCAAAGCAACTCCATTGGAACATATTATGACAAATAATTANAGAAATATGAAAGCCATATGGGTGGAATTTTAAAGAATTCGGAAATGGATGGCGGCGAGAAGCGACCTGGGTGGCCAGCTGGCTTTAGGAATGTAAAAGGTGAGGTCTGGTGTGCCCTCAGAGATGGCGCGACAAAAATATACTGGTTAGGAAAACAAAATAAAATTTAAGTGTTATTGCGAAGGTCTGTGTTTGGAATTGGAATAGAAATTTCTTAAGTGAAAGAGATGCGAAATTAGCTGTCTTCAATAATTGAAGTGTGTGGAAAAATGATAAACAATTTTTGAAGGGACGACAAGATCGGAATGCTAACTTCATCGGTTTGAAGGGACGAGGTATGGTCTGTGCACGTGTCCTAGCCGCTTTGAGGGGTGACGTTAATGTGTCACAAGGCGAATTATGAATTTTGGGGAGCCATCTGGCTAGAGTCAACGAGAATGACACAGTGATACTTTGTTTCGCAGAACTAAGAAGGGCAAAATAGGCCTTGTATAAATAA
>NNCF01134095.1:56182-74208 GCA_002313205.1 Laupala kohalensis | reverse complement strand
CCTTAAGGTCTTCTCTTCCGTCTAAACATTTTAAAACATTTACATTTAAAATACAAGGTGAACATTGGGATGATCGTATTTACATTTAAAATAGGATATACACAATACGATGAAAATACAAGTCGTCTCTCTGAAATCGTAAATGATTATTTTTATTTTATTTCAGATTAAACTACCAAAGAGCAAGTTTAACGCAATGTTTAAAGTACACTGAATGCACGAAAATGACACAAAAATGGCGGCTGCGTATTCTTGTCTCTATAGAGCTCTACTTTGATAATACGTACGTCTTGGAAGAGGCTGATGCCTCGTGGCATGGAGTGATTGAGGGCTGCTTCGTGTGCACGCTTGCGTAACGCCTCCTCGGACAGACGTTGCGTGGGGCGCATGAGGTCGAACATCGTGCGGTGCGTGTCGTAGTGCGTGGTGAGGTGATGCGCGTTGCGACGTGCGTTGGCGACGGCTGTGACGTAGCGCTCACGGAACCACTTGGGGAGGACCAGGAAGAGGAACGGAAGGCGGTCTTCTACTCGCCCTGCACGGGACCCATAATTGCTTTCGAAAAGTGATGGGAAAATCACCATATATTACTTGTTTAATGTTTTAAAAAGTAAAATTTAAGATGTTCTGTTATAATTATTCCAAATAATCAAAATATGGAGAATGTTCGAAATGACACCTGTCATTTCCAAAAAAGCACTCCAAATACCACAATAGTACCCCAAAAGTGTATGTGCTACGCCTCATAATCATTTTGTCTCGTGTTACAACAAAAAAATTGATACAAATAGTAAAACAATGTATTATAATATCGATTTCCCCGACTGGTATTGCATAATACGCGTTGCCTCTCAACGATGTACAAGCCCACACACGTCGACCGCCATAGCAATTAAACGATTAACAGAAGGCACTTAGAAAGATTACCACAGATTGGCGTTTTTCGCGAAAAAAATAACACTTAAAATGTTTTCCATTTACATAACTCAATTCTTCTTTGTTAACCCTGCGTTAGTGACAAAATATAACATACGAGTTCTTCGTGTGGTGCGGTCTCTCAGACCAGGTTATAGTAATTTTTTCATTTCGTGACTTCTGGAATGCAAAATCGAACACGAATACGCCAGAACCAATACGAAGAAATACATAACAGTATTACATCCACAATTATTTAATTTTTAATCTGGAACAGATAGAAATAAGATATAAGTAATGTGATAATAGTCACATAGTAGCGGGTAGCGGTCCTCCGGTGGACTGTCTCACAGATGCCTCGGTAGACGCGAAGGCGTTCGAAGGTGTTAGGAAGTACTCTACTAGTGAATATGGGTAACTATCAGCCACACTCGCCGTCGGATTGGGCTACTGGAAGGGACCCATGGTCACGCGAGCGAGGGGAGCGAGGGAGCGCTATTCGCTGGGAGCCAAGATAAGAGAGCCACGTCGGTTTTTCGATTCCTTTTATAACCGGCCACCCTCCTAGACAGTACTCCGTTGATCCTCTGCCACACTTAATACATAGTGCTCGTGACAACAGAGCCAACGATATTTTCAACTGACAAAATTAGACAGAGACTTAGATGTTAGTTCTTCCATGCTCGCACACACGGCGGGTTTTACATTTAATATTGTTGGGGCATTCAAGGGGAGGGGGGCGTCATAGTTCACTCCATCCTTAAACTAACCCCGGGCCGGCACAGCCCACAACTCACCGGGGATTGAACCCCGGCTATCCAGCCTCGGCGCTCTGCCCAGTGAGCCACGCCGTGGAAGATCTCTTATCTCTAATTCTTAAAAAAATGCTCCTTTCATAACATCTCAAAAAAACTATACATTTGCCAATTCCAAAGTCTTCCCTTTCCAAAGACATACTTTTTTTTTTACCTCGATTCCGATTCCTCACCTGTATTCTATCTCCATGCTTAACATTGAAAGAAAATTTATTTTGTCAACGGCAAATTACCACAGTCAGTAACATTATTGTATGTTTATGTTTAAAACTATACCATGCCAAATTCATTTTTTTTGTATGTCTAGCAACATTCATTTTCATTCAAAAAGTTGAAATACATCTTCTGGGACCAATGCACTCAGAGAATTCAAACTTTTAGAATTCAAAAGAGAATAATTCGGATTATATGTAAATCTCAAAATTCCCGAAATTCATGTAAACATTTATTTAGAGAATTAAATATTCTCCCTCTCCCTTGCATATACATTTATGAAGTAGTCGTGTTTGATAAGAGAGAACTATTAAAGTCCTACCCCTGCTTTAGAAGAAATAGTCTAGTTCAGGAACACAACACACGTAATAAGGCTAATATTCATCGTCCTGGCGTGTCAACATCTCCAAAGAGGCCCTTAACATTCAGGAATAATTTTGTATAATTCCCTTCCCAAAAATCTAAAAGATATAAATAAATTGAACATCTTTAAATTCCCGGTTAAAAGCTTTTTAACGTGCTATTGTTTCTATAATAAGAAAGAATTTAAAGATTTGAATAACATTAAGAAGTGAATGAGTGTTTCAATTTCCTAATAAATATTTTTTTCACGCGACTTCGGATGATGTAAGTGATATTAATATCTCTTGTACTTTATCACACTATTGTTATAGTACTATAGATACTGATTAAATTCCTTTTTCATGCTTATTGATTTTGGTCCCTTTGCTTATTAATAATTTATTTCTAACTGTACACAACTTTGGCGTAGTTGTGTACATTATCTCTGTAGCCCCATCCTGGCACGGGTTTTACTCCGGTTTTCTTCCGGATTTTCCGTGGGCGGGAATGTCATTAATATGTTTGTTTTATTAATCTCGAATTTTTACTGCACAAATATACACAATTTATTTTGAATAATAAATGAATAACTAGTATATTTATTAAATAATTTCTTTTGTAAATATTAAATNTCCAGAGAGTAACTTAGTTTATTGCCCCCCCCCCACGTGGACATACGCTGGTTGCAACTTTTTTTTTGACAATAAATTTTATTTATTCATTTATTTGTTTGTACATAATTAAACTACGAAACCTAAGAACTATATTATCACTTTCATTTTCTAATTTATTATGCACCTAATTTTCGTTTATGTAGTTATCTGTATTACCTGTTTCTTTTCAACAGTAGTAAAGAATAAGCAGTACCATGAACAATGTCTTAAGAGTTTTCTTCTTAGGTAAATACAAATCGTCATTACTTTCAATATGTTCGAATAATCAAAATGTAAATTTTGAAACGAAATGTAACCCAGTGAAACAGGAATATTTATTTTTGTTATATCCATGGACTTGAAATTGAATCGATAATTTTAAAAGAAAAATACAAAGATCACAAATCTGTGATGTTCACAGTTTAGGAGAAGCGAAATGGTACATCCGTATTCTCACAATACTTGCTCAACTCGTGCAATTAAAAATCGCAAGGAAAGTTGAATGTAAATAACGATCCATACGATAATGTAAGAGTCTACTTTTATTTAGTAAGACTACTTTATTTACCTGTATAATATTGCAGATACTAATTTACCCCATAAGTTATAGCTACACAAGTTTCACTTTGATTTATATTTAGCATCAACAATGTAAACACAAAATCAGAACAGTAATGAATAGTATATGATAAAACAATGGAGCATCACGTAACTCTTGTACAAGTTCCTACAAATATTGTTCATAGCAGCAGCATAGTCAGACGCGTCAGAGCTTCCAATTCTTGGGACTCAAGTAGTCGAGTAACATCCTTTTTAAGTAGCTTCTTTTCCTTTACGTAATTTTTGAATGCTGTTTCTTTTCGGAAAGGAAAAGATGAAAGATATTGAAAATTGTCAACTCACTTTTGAATGCTCTACCATCTAAATATTCCGACTGGCTACGCAGGAAACGAACTAAATTTTTCTGGGAAATTTGCTTATTAATGATGTGATGAAACGTACTTACATACCTTGCGTAGTTTGTCGATACATTCCCGATCTTGACCCATGGTCACTGAAGAAGAATAAAGCCAAACGCTTTAGAGAATTACTCTTTTGAATTCTATCTAAGAACGAAGCATAGATAGAATCGCCGAGATTAGGATGGTTAAAATTGTCGTGGCCCAATGTGGATGAAAAGAAAAATCCGAAAGTGAGTCTTGATTTGAACTCCTGAGAAAATTTTAGGACGTAGTTTAACATCACCTCTGAATTTATACGCGACCCTAGGCACATTACGGAGAGCGTATGACCTATTTCCTCTTCTATTGTTGAGTAAAATGGACGGAGAAAGTAGTCGGTGGGTTGTTTCATGAAACCATTCTTCAAATTTCTCATTTCCTTCATTTGAGAATCTTCCCCATAAACTGTCCGATAGCCAGCCTCACGAAATTCGTCCCATAAGAAGCGACATCTGTCGAAGTATGCGTCGATGGTGGGCCAACATTCTTTTATGAGCTCTTCCTCCTGTAATCCCGTCAAAAGTGGGACGACATTTGCAAATGTTGCAGCTCCCACCTTGGTGAAACCCATCATCTCGATGGCATCCAATTGCTTAAGGCGTTGTATCGTCTGGGGCATCTGGCGATGGATGTTAAGTCGAGAGACTGAGTCCATGCCCAACAAGAGGATACTTAGAGCATCTTTGTCCTCGTGAGAGCTTCTACGGCATCGTTCTTCTACTGTTGGTTTGTTGGGTACTAAGGCATGGTAGTCCTCGTAAATGAGTTTGTCGGAACTATAGCACTTCACGTACAGAAATTCAGCTTTTTCGAGTGATATTGCGTCCTTGAAGTAAGTGCAGTTGTTTTCAAATCTGAAAACGAAAGGAAACATAATTTATTAAAACTGAGTCAAAATTTCTCTACTTAGTGAAGAAGCATGAATTTTAATGACATACATTTTTAGATATGTCTCATTTGATAATCTCTTATAAATCTTGTTTAAAATTGTTTTATATATGGCAATAAATATTGAATCTTTGCTTTTTTATAACATCCACTGCTCAATTAAAAAAGGAAAACGTAGCGGATATAATTACATTAAACGGACTTGTTTTCGGATAGTCTGGAATAATTCATGCTGATTCGCTTTTGGGACCTTTTCACAGTTGGTGAATGGAGGTATTATATCAAAGTTGATATTAATTATATCACTCATTTTGATTCTGGTAGTTTCATCGTATGACTCTCACCAAAGTTATAATCAAAGATTACTCAGAAACAGACAAAAATATTTGTGTTAATTTCTGAAGTAAATAATATATTTTTGCACCAGTAAATTATAAATTGAATATAAACTCTGACGCTTAGTAAAGAAATTAAATCTACTATTAACATCCATTATATATGATTAATAAATAAATTACAACGTACGACCTTTCGCGGACGATTACGATATACTATCCTGTGTTTTTTAAATACATAACTCTTTGATTTGTGATTTGCTACATTTATGTTTCTTGTTATAATTTTATATCACCTGACGACGACTCAAACTACGAGTCGAAACGAAAAGCGCAATCGCAATCGTCCACAAAATGTCGCAAGTTGTAATTTATTAATTAAAGAAATTAATGTCTTAAAACGTGTTTCGTTGATCATATGAATACATTTAACTCTTTTATAGTGATCGAAGAGTAGCCACGCGTTCCTGAGTTTTATCTCCATTTCGCTTATCACCATGTCTGTCCCAGCCGATATTGATTTTACCTCTTACGCCACAATCACTTTTGACTACGCCGGCATCCTAAACCTAACCAACGTCACACTTCCTAATTGGCTGGATTGCAGTCTTAGATTTATTGAAAGATTTCTACCATTCGATGCAAAATTTTAATGTAGATTACTTGTTATATTAACCGGAAATAATGTCACGTTACCACGATGCCGATAAGGAAGCGAATAGATGACCTCCGATGACGGGAAGACAATAGTTGGCATAGTGTGGACACCAATGACTTGATTTTAGAAGTAAATGACCTCCCAATTGGTATCCCACTGAGTAGCCCAGCGGAGAAGACTCAAGCTAACTATTGAATTGTTCACGGTTCGCCAAATCGCTCAGACATTTCTATATAGAGCTCCGTAAAAAGAAATTTATTTTTAGACAATCTTACTGGTGACTAAGTATGCAGAAAGAAAGGACAACAAACACTGAGTGGATCTACGAATTTAGTTATTGGCCCATTTTGGGCTGACTAATGAGCATTATACCTTTCATGTATAGCGTTAAATGATTGCTATGTTTTGTTTACGAGTTTAATTTATGTATTTGTTATAGTTCGAGTTTAAAAGAGTTAAACGGTAGAAAAAAGTGAGAAAGTTGATAACACCCTCCAAGTGTGAGTGAATTACCACATTACGAAGATATTACCATTTCCCTATAATATGTGGCCCCAAGTGCGCATATATATCAAAATATTTTTATAGTATGTTTTATGTGTAGAAGTGTTTTTATTGAGATTCAATAATTCGAAATGGAAGATTAGTCTCCAAGGAACGAGTGAATACATTTCTGCGAAAATGTTAAGAATTGGAGACGACATTAATTTAAAAATTTCACCATATACATCGACGCATGCTGAATCGGGATGAAACATTGCGAGAAGGTGATGAACATTATAACTTAAATATTGTAGTATAGTGCTCGTTTTTGGTATTGCTCGCAAGCAGCAGTGGCTTTGAAATAATTTAAAATAAAACATGGGGTTATTTATTACCCACTAAAAATCGGATTAACTGGGGCCGAAAGAAAGCGTGTAAACACTTGTCAGGAAATAACGTGTAAGCTACTACTAGTGTGCTACTAGTTGAAGCATAAGATAAGAGCACGAGTGACATACTTGAGGGTGAAGATGACTAGGTTGCACAAGACGTACAACAAGGCAAACGAAAAGGGCGATGCAAGGCAATTGAATGAGTCCGTCGGAAGGATTTGAGGTATTTACCATCCGGAGGAGACGATAATGACGACAGAGGGATTGAAGAGAACGAAAAACATGATGATGATGACTACCTACAAAGAACGCCTGGTGATGGTAGCGGATGAAGTGTTAGATAAAGATGAATTATAGTTGTCAGGGAAATGGGAGCGAAAAAGATCGGTAACTCGTGAAGACAGTGGTGCAGAATATACAAATTTTGAACTTTTTACGGAAGAGAAAAATATACTAAGATGATCCAAACTGCTGGGAAAGTTGATATGTTTCTGAGAGAAGGGATCATGCAAGTTGTAGGGAGACATGGTAACACTGTATCAAGAAAATACAAAACAGAATCACATTAAAACTCGAGGACATACAAGATGCGAAATACGAGGGAAAATGAACACACATACTTGCACAGCAAAGGGAGGTAGATATTCAAGGGAAAAGACAAGAAATTTGTTGACAAGATATGTTACATGTATAAAACAATTTAAGCATTATGAAGAGGGGATGGAGAAGATGACTAATGTCATCAGGAAAGTGCTGGACTTGATTGGATTTGTTCATCTTGACATAGGAAAGAAATTGGAAGAAAAATTACTAGTAGTTTTGTAACAGACGCGGACAGACATATTACGCAATATTGGGCATAGCTTGAAGGACTTGAATAATTATACATAGAAGGGAGCAGGAAGGATACCATAAAACTGAGTTATGCAGAAAATGTAACGAATGGCTGTCTAATTAAAGGGTGTGCAAGGGAGAGGGTGGTAGATGAGAGAAGCATAACAAGGATGAGCCTGATGCGGTTGGAAGCAAAGTGAGAAAAATGATAGCAGAAAGGCATATGAAGATTTATGTGGATATGCGGCGAGAATCTGATAAGGATGAACTTGTGTTTGCTGTTGAAGGAAATAAAAATTTACAAACCATCCGACAAGGACTTGCTGACTGTAACAATCTACAGGAGAAGGAAGTAAAAAGGGTGCGTCCGAAATTGATTTTAATGAGGTCAAATGAAAGGAATTACGGCAAATATTACTGTTGTGAAACGAATTTGCCGGAAAAAGAGCGGAAACACGTACATTTTGTTATAGTGTGAAGTGGGAGGATATTTTCTGCGATCGGGTGATACGCATGTATACACTAACGTATATACACCGGTATGTCGTACCGTTATGCAGAAAACAGAGCCGACACCTATTACCGCTGTCATCCTTTTGGCCATCTTCGCAGAAGACTGCAGAGATAGAAATCCATATTGTAGACACTGTGGAGGGAATCATTAATACAAAAACTGCACTAAAAATAGAAACAAGAGCGATATGTGAATTGCATACGAATAGGAAAAAGAGGGGACTATTCTATGAGAACCCAGAGCGCGAAGAATTGGATGAGAATGGGTTTGAAATTGGAATTATTCATAACATCACTCATTTTGGAGCAGATTATCGAGTTTGACTTTACGGTATCAATTTGCTCCCGAGAGGGGTGGAAAAATAGGAATATTGGTAGCGAGGGATGACATTGTGATAATGGTATTAGTAGTATACACGGGAAAATAAATTCAAACTGCATATATTGTATATTATAATGAGAAAATATCTGTTCTGATGGTTAAAAAATACGTGCAATGTACGGATCGAGATGGGACAGTGTTTGAAAAAGTGGAGAAAGTTCTGCAGGAGTTTCATAACACTGACGTTTTATTAAATGGAGACTGGAATTGAAGATCTAAATTGTGTGGAGATATAATTACGAATAACGGGAGAGAATTTTTAATGTGATTTCCTTCCTAAACTCGTACAGCTTCCATAAGTATTGGAAGCCATACATGTAACCAACCTTACCGTACGTTCATTGTCCATAATATTTATTAAGTATACCTGCTCTATGTTGTTTGTATATAGCGAATATTTCTGTTGAATACGACATAATCGATAATATCACCTTATTTTGAACTTTTCCTTTCCATAATTATATCAGAATGAATTATTACATCAATAGCACGACATTTCTTTAAACTTTCCATAATTAAATCAAATTGAAACGCTTATCTGGCAATATATACTGGAGCAATATTTAACATCATAATAGTGTATAGCAAGAAGTGAAAAATTCTAGTTCCACACGCGGTATACGACAAGAAACTTACAATATTTTATTATTTAATACAACCCATTTTCATCCCACATTCATGTTTTCCTAGAAGTTTAAAAAAGTTACGAATTATTTCATGTATTAATTTGAGAATTTTCAAAGTGGTGCATTTTGAGAAATGAAAAATCGAAAGTTTGATTTTGAGCATCTTAATTTGTTTCTCCCGTAACCTATTTCATATAGCATATCATTGTAAAGATCATTAAATAAGCTGTAAAATGGAAAAAAACGGAGTCCCAGGCGCCTCCTACACAATAGAAATGGGGGAAGTTTCCTTCCCGGAACTCCGTCATTCCCTACGAGAGTGAGGGTCGCGAAGGCTACGTAAGATCAACAGCCCCAGAATTGTTCAACGCTGACGTATCGTCGGGAAACACTAAACAGATGTAATGATGACAGGGCCGAAGGCATTACAAACGAAACGTGAAGGAAGGAGCACGATTGGTCAAAATGATGTGTGACAACAAGGTCGCGGACCAATAAAATGTGATCACGAGAGATCGGGTAGGGCTCAATAACGGACTTTGATTGGTTAATGAGAATGATGTATGTCAAAGGTTAGCTGGCATCGTGTTGTAGTCGGGAGGGGAAGAACATTATTAGATGAGTTCGTGTAAGATGATCAGTGACAGATTAGAAAACTAGAGGAGTAAAACCATTGCACATACTTTCTCATATACGTTTCTCCGTCTGCAGAGTGAGAATAAAATTCTATTGCCAAAGGGTAATTTCTGACACATGTTCACCTTACATTTTGGACGTCTCCCAGCTCTATTTGAATCTTTTATTAAAGAAATCCTTAAACTTCTATTTACATGTAAACCATCTCCAATTTATATATTCAGTCATTTGGATTTTGGAGGTTAGCTAAGTAGACTTTAAGATCCATTTCGAATGACATAAAAATTGAGATATTATCCATGCGAATTCAAATAAATCACAATTCATTTTCTGATTTACTCTTTAAATCAAGGCAAAAAGAAAATTCGTTGCAATTTAGAAATTAAATTTCCGTCGAGTGAAAATAAATCGAATTTACGATCATCTGTGTTAAAGAAATGATACTGCCCGATTTCCATTATTTTACCTATATTATGTACCCATTACTATACCTGGTTTAATTCTTTCTATGAATCTAAAATATGTTATTCAGTTAAAAGTTTTCTAATAACGTTGCAAACTGAATCATAACAATAAATTATAGAAATTTGTTACGTAAGACATAAAGGAATTGTATTCATTAATTAATCATCGAAGACATCAAAATCCTATTGCCTTCTAGATATTTCCTAAAACACCAATTTGCGTGAACATCTAAAACCATCTCTTCATGTATCAAACAACACGCACCACTATTGAAAAACGACATCCTAGCTTCCCGACCATAGTAACCTCAACAATCGGTAAAAAAGCGGCAGTCGACACAACTGATACGTAAACTTCCTCAGCAAACAGATAAAATTTCCAACACCACCAGACTTAAAGTTGTCACGTAAACACGTCATATCGAGTTCACTATACTCTTTGCACCCCCGTAATTCGACACATTCAAACATCGCGTCATAAACATCAGAATGTCCCAGAAAGAATGCCCCAAACAAAAAAAAAAAAACAACAACAACCGAACCTTCGAGAGCTTTAACTGATTGAAGGATCTACTCAACTGGTTGTGGGAGTTCGCTTCCGAGCGAGTGCGTTTAAGTGATCGATAAATTATGGATCGAGAACAATCGATTATCGACCTATGGACAATGCTCGATACTCAGTGCTCGCACTAAACGCTTGGGCGATAATTCTAGAAATAGAGGGGTCCAGTCATCGAGGTGTGATGGATCTTGGACGTCTGCTTCATAGAACTGTCTGAATACGACTATTAGTCGAAGAACGTCTTCAATACTTCTGGCGTCAGTTGGCATCTCATAACGGTACCAAAATAAGTATTCTTTCAGTGACGGCTCCTTGTGATTTTCATCTTGTGTCAACATGAAAATATATTATCATGTTAAAGAAACTTTTGCTTAGGCACAAGAAACCTAGTTTGAGAATGAACTATGTGCGATTGAAGAAAGTTAAGCAACTTAAGTAAACGAACAACGATTGTAACTTTACTATCCTTCAGCTAATTATGACACATCTCGGTCAAGCATGTTTTGAAACTGTTATTAATAACTTTGAATAAACGATGATAATATAATAGAGTGAAAATTTGTAGAAATAATCGTGTGTTTGGTTGTAGCAAGATTATATGACGTGTTTTACTTTGGGGGGAATGTGTTATGGTTATTGTATGTATTAAATTGTATGGGCGTGACGAGGAGGAGAAATATATAATGTATTACCAATAACAAACGGTAAGTATACCAATTGTCTTGAAAATAATGTGTGTTTTCTTTACGAAGGATTAATGTGTGATTCACGACAGAATAACGGTCGAACCCACGGCATTGTTAGAAAATCGTTTCACGTTTAAAAATATCATTTTGATTAAATTAGAATCCTATTATCATTAATTATCGATCAATCAAGTAATTAAGGTAAGCCATAAATTCGTATTGCCATCATGTTTATGTTTTTTATTTCAGTATAGTTGGTACCTTAGAAGTAAATATAATTGTTTGGTTGAAATTGGTACAACTGAGTAAAGCCGCACAATTTGAAAGAACTTAACCCTATTAATTATGTTACATCAGCCAAAAGCGTAAAAGAGAAAAGGGGTATTCCATATGTTATATGAAGGGATAAGCTAAAGAAGCGGATACATGGAACAGCATACAATTAGAAAATAAATTTAGAAGTGGATAGCTGGAAACCGACACTGTTCTGATGGAAGATTTACTTTCAGTTAAAATGGATTTAATTATTCATTAAAACATAATTACTTTGGGGAGAAGACTGATGATTTTTGAAAACGGATAGGATAAATAATAGTGGCAACAAAAGAGCTCAGGTAACGATCATATAACGAATAAGAAGATAAAATATATGAAGGACACACACATACATATTGTAACATTTCGGACAATGTTGCAAATATTTACAGTAGTTAATAACAAAATTTTATTATGTAATAACGAATAACGGTTTTATTGATTTTTATTTTTTCTTTCTGTCTAGTACAAAATTGTATTGGCACAATGGTGCAACTGGTAAGAGAAAGTGTGGGGCAAGATGAGGTTTGTTCAGGTGTAGCAAGAGAGATGCGCCGAACACAAAGGCGGTTGCCCAAAGGAGAAAGTCAAATTAACTCCTACGACGCAATAGCGAACGAGACTTTAGACATCCCTTAGGAAATCGCGCGGGAAGCTCAACCAATCACAAAAATTTCTTATAATATTAAAATCTTGCGACGAAACGGTGTTCAGAGAACTGTGTTATGATTTTGAAAATATCGTTCCTAAATTGAATGAAACCGATTGTATAACTTCTCCAAAGAAAAAAGCAACGTATAAGTTATAAAATAAACATGCATCCGGGACACGACATCAAGCACAGATGAAACATTAATAATGCGCCCTAGAGGAGTGGTGGGAGATATATGTACCAGATAACTGGTCGCCTTCTATCAACACTGAGACTGGAGTCTTTCAACCAAAATACATCTGAGGCAGCTGTTTCGTTGTGCACATCACAACATTTGGATTCACAGTTCCTTGGAGGTCTTAGTATGCAAAAAGTATTTTTTTTGTTTATCAAAAATTAAAAATAAATTGAAAATTTGAAAACAACCCCCTGATTGGAGAACTCATAGCTCGAGAACCAAAGCACGATCAAAAAGGATTTCTACCTTTTATGTTGGAAATTTAATTAGGAATAACTTTTCACATAGATGTCTTTCCCGAAAACCTTACTCTTTTGCAACAGAATGGCAAAAACTGCGAACGTGCTCCTTAGGGGTGGCTTTTAAGGGTGCGTGGCTCCGAAAAATTCGGGGTTAGTTAGTAATCGTGATCGATTCTATATTCTACACCTAATTACCAAGTTCCAAAACTACGATTTTTTCCACTACGAGCCTGTTTTTCGACTGGTTTCAGTGTACTACGAGGGTCGTTTGGAATGTAAATAGCCACCCAACGTCTGTGATTAGTCTAGGAATTCGAATCTTGGTCTTCCAGAGGTCACCTGGGTACATTCATCTCTCTGCGCTCTTATTAAGATAATATCGTCTTTCATCAGCGTTCTTATCGTCCGGATAGCACTACTTGGATAACTTACTCGCCCCGTAATGGTATTTAACCATGCTATGTCTGTTGGAAAGCTCCACCATCGGAGTGGTAGCTTTAACCGGACGATAGATGGGAGAATAATCATTATCGGGGCGAGTGAACTTCAAATATGAACGACGAGGAGGTTGCCAATTACTTTATTTTTTTAAAAACTGGATAACCTCATGGACACATAGTTTCTTCTTTTATGTATTATATAAATAACCTCATTAAAATGATGTTGCCATAAATAATATTGAAAATAAGTATAAAAAACAGCTCTTACATTATTTCTTATATCTTTTTCTTTATTATTTTTATCAATTAATTTTTTCTTCACGTTTCTTCCATTTTCAGTCCGTTCCTCGGCGATACACAAGCTAACGTTGTAACATATTTGCGTGGCAGTAACTGACCTTTCGAAAACAAACCATGTCAATCCCCCTTCATTCTCATCTTTCGTAAGAGCTTCAAAGTTAATTCTCGCAAAAATGACTTCGTCGAACGGTTTGCTACCGGGAGTTGCCCTACCAGACGGATAAGCGTGGTGAAAGGTTCTATCGATTGGTTAGTGAAAACTCGCTTACTATCGGATTTTTTATTACAGGCCCCTGACTTCTAATAGCTGTGGAGAACGCAAAAATAATTGCAGAAAAACGCAGTTACCACCATTGGGTTAGTAATTTTGTTTTGCACATACACAAGTGAAACATTTGGTTGAATATTAATTTTTAAAACCTGAAATGCTTCAAAAAGCATGATATTTTTACGGATTTTGCCGATACGTCGACTTTATTATTTTGTGTAAAATAAACTGAGAGAGACAAAGTAATTCGTATTCAGAGAATAATCACTGTTGTGTTTTTGACAACAATTATTAATTTCAAGCTTCTACGTGCAAAATATAATGAGTTATTATTTTTTTCGAAAACACTGCGAAAAACGACCAGACACATTATTAAGGAATAAAATTTATATTGTCACACTCAAAAAAATCCCACGATCACATGTATATGCAAAACAAAATTACAAATCCAATGGTGGTAACTGTGCTTTTCTGCATTTTTTTGTACTCTCCACAGCATAAAGAAGTCAGGGGTCTATAATAAAAAAAACGATAATAGTTATCCGCACAGCAAGTACCCGGCAGATAACCTGAATAAATTAATATTATCTTTATGATATAAACGTTCATATTATCGTTCTGAATGTTACTTTCATTCAATTTTCCGTGCGATTAAACCGCACGAGTTTAGCTAGTAATAGGTTATAGAGCGAGTGTATAGAGCTGCAGAATCGTAGACATTTAAACTCAATAAAAATTGTGGACCCGATACGCCTCGGAATCACATTATCTTGAAAAGAAACGAAGAGAATTGTCACTTTGAAAGGAAAATTAAAGAACCTATAACGTCTTCGTATATTGCGCTGTCGCAGCGTCACAACAAAGGCGCTACAGGTTGTCACGAGGATAATGCCGACTCGTACAAAATAAGCGGCCATACAGTAAACATTGATAGACAGAGTTACACAAGACAAAGATGAAATTAAAACAAGAAATAACTAACAAATTGATAGATTGCTGGGAAATACATTGAGATTTAGCGGTGTATATAGCTTCATCTGGGTAGCGACATATGTTGAAAAAACAGTACCGGTATTTCAGACCAATACGGGTAATGTTAGAATTACTTGCGGGACACTGAAATTTAAACAACTATTTACACAAAGTTAAGATAAAGGTTGAACCAATATGCATGTATTGGAAATATCGAGTAGACGATGGGACTTGTGTTATTCGAGTGTGAATGATATGTGTAATGATGAGAAAACGAGATGGTGGGAAAAGGTGATTAAAAAGGAAAGTCAAACGGAAGGGATTGGACTAGCTTGATAAAGAGACGAGAATACGACGTATTAGCCCAGTCAATAAAGGTTTTGAGTGGGAAAAAAATTCGCGTAAAGCATAATTTTCCCCCATATTTAAACCAAATTCTCTAAGAATCCCCCTCTCAACCTCCTTCAAAGTTGCAAAATGTGAACGTTTACGGAAAACGTATTATATCTGTTACTAATGATCGGCTTCAGCTTAAATATTTTTTGTTTTATTTATTATTACGAAGGCTACAATATTAATTAACTTCATTTTGACGATATAACAAATAGTTTTTCAGCAAAAAATAGAAATTATGTGAAAAAAATCGATTTCTTACACTGACATTTTTGATTTATGTGAAATATGTTTTTCATCTGCAGTTGTATGGAGAAATTCTTCATATAAAAGTTATAGCGCGTGGTTTTCTAAATGTATTGATGCCAATTTTTGTGTATTTTTGTCCGATAGTAACGCCGGAGAGAGGGAGGAAAGCTAGAAAGCGTAGAACGCGTCATGGCCGTAGAGTCACCGCGTACCGCTCGAGGAAACAAAATACGTGGCATATTGCGATACAATTTTGTCACAATTAAGCTTCGGACAAATCTGAGCGATTTGACGAGCTGGACATTCGAATATTTTTATTTGATCGTCCCTTTTCGGGTGGTTTTCTGAAATTTCCAAAAAATTTACTACAGAGGAGATCTTGATGTTGCTTGCGCATTATATTCGTACGCCAAGATTAAATCAGAAGCCAGAATTGCATTTGAACATGCACTTGATTACTTTTCGAACTATTTTGTTCTGATTTTCACAAATTTGATTTTAGCACCCACAAGCGTGGAAAGGAAGCTCATTAGTCATTGATATGACATTAGGGACATCGGAAAATATCAATATCAAAAAGGAAAAATCTTAAACGCAGTCCATCGAAATGACTTAAACAATTTTTGTATTTAAGAACTGAAAAGATATTTGAACTAGTTCCTAACATATAGTAAAAATAGCGAAAATTTGAAAACACACTAGTCATTTGATTCCACCCTTTTAAAGCAACAATTTAATAAAATCCCGTGTTAGTGAGTGGTTGTAATTCAAAGGCACTTACTGTCCAAATTTTGTTTCTAGCTAGTTTAGTCTCTACGTAGATGTGTCAGTCAGTGAGTCAAGACAACGCCGCTAAATCATTTTGTATGTTCCGTAAAACTTATCGAAAAAAATTGGAGCACATTAATAGGAGAAAAAATCATTAAAGTATTCATGTCCGAAAATGTCTCCCGTTGGAGATTTTATGACACAAAGGTAGGTATGAACACAAGACAAAAAATGTGTACAGCGCTATATAAGGAGAATTCAGAAAGACAGAAAGTTCACAGTTTAAGAACAGATATTCCAATTTCGGCCCGTTAGCAGCGATAGAAGCCTCGTACCGGCGTCGTATGTTCTACCTGGAGTTTCGTGAATTCTCATGAGGTCGGTGCGAGGTCTCTATCGATCCTAATGGGCCGAAATTTTAACATCTGTTGTCACTGAACAGATATATTTCAAATAAATAGTCCTGTCGCGGTTGGATAGAAGATCGAACTACAAAAAGGAGGACAACTCAGAACTATTACAACCAAGGATCCTGCTTGCATATATCACAAGGTTGAATTGCTCTCAGGTAACAAACTTAACAATTAACTATATTGAAAAACTTGATGGAAAGATTGCGGGAGTCCATCGAACTTAGAATCCAACGAACAGAGAATGAGCTGAAGGCTGGCCGCTGAATTAACAAACGGTCTGATGGATCGAAGTTCGGAATTTGAGCATTTAATGACGTTTAGCTCAAATCGTCACCGAAGTCTACAGCAAATCTGGACTCAGGGTGGCACAGTGATGACGTCTGAGCACAATTCTCGATGGTATCTGTCGCAAATGGGGGTTCTAGAGACAGCGTGTCAGTCATACAAAGGAAATACTGCGCTTGCCATTCTGTTATCTGTGATTGCATGTGCAGCAAAGAACTAAGAGACAGTAACTGCCTCGAACGGCTCTTTTGCTTACTAGGAATATTAAATTAAAATAAAGTTGATATTCAATGTTACGTGACCTTTAATGGTATAAAATTAATAAAAATGTAGAAATAAATAATTTAGAAAAACATTTGAGACTGTCCCACCTGACACTGTTAAACGTGGGATAACTGGAGCGAAAGAATTCCGTGTAGCAACATTTCAATGATGCGGAGTCTGTGATGTCGTAGGCAGAGAGTGCTTCTCGTATTATGAAGATGGCGCTGGCGTTTGAGTCGATTAGAGGAGGACCGCGAAGCCGAGCGCAGTTCAGCGGCTCCAGGCGCTCGAAAAACATCCTGGCCGTTCGAACCCACGGGTCCATCCATGGGATCCGGCAGGCAGGGGTATCCACGAGGAAATCGGGGGGACCTTTGCAATGTAAAGGCACCGCAATCATCGTTGCATTAGTCGCTTCTCATTTCGAGTTCAGTAGAAATCAAGAGCTAATTAAGTAAACGAGTATATTGAAACTAATTAAGAGAAAAGTTCAAGTTTCTTCTAAAAGATGGATCCAATTTCGATGACATATATTTTTGTTAAATATAAATGTAATGTAAACAATCTACATACCGATGGAAAGAAGCAGCTTGAAAGTATACAAATACAGGAGATAAACGTTCATTGTCTCCACAAGTAAACGACACATGACGAGAGATTAGAAGACCTCTGAGGTCAGAAATTAAGAGCCAGGTCATATCCATCGTCGAGGAAGCGATTTATTGAAAACTGGGACTATAGCGCTCTACCGGTGACAAATAAAAGTTTGAAGCTGCATGTTTCAATCGGTATGTGTATGTATGTATGTATATATACATATACACACACA